>LZPO01097115.1:74976-85194 GCA_001675575.1 Neotoma lepida
ACACACACACACCAAACCCTCCAAATTGTTTTCCTTGCCTTTCAAGGCATGAGCAGCTCTCCGAGGCTCCTAAAGCAGTGGTCCTAACAAAGTAAGCGTACCTAACACAACGAGGGAGGCGTTGGCTGAGAGGCCTCCTGCTATGTTCTGTGCCATGCAGCTATAGACTCCCATGTCTTCTATCTTAACGTTGGCAATGAAGAAGACGTCATCCTCAGGCATGACATGCATTCGTCTTTCTCGGGCTGCAGGGAAGTCAGTACCACCGTCTTTCTGCCAGGAAATCTGAGGTGCAGGGTGCCCCTCTGCCGCACATTCTAATCTGGCCATGGCACCAGTACGAATAGTTAGATCCATCGGAGTTTTCAGAAAAGACGGCATCTCTGCTCCAAAAAAATTACAGAGAAAGTAGGCAAAAGGAAGGCGTGCACAAGCACACAAATCTAATAACCTAACAGGCTGACTGACAATGAACCNAGCTTCTGAAAGCATCTTTCTCACCAGCACATCAGCATGTGGAGCACGGGAGCACAGTATTTCTAGAGTACACGCCGACGCCATGCCTCTCTGACCGTGCTGATGGGAAGTCAGAAAGCCAAACTCTTTCCTGAATGCCAGTTTAGAACTTGATGTTTAATATTACTCTTTCACTTAGAAAGTTAAATGAGGCTTCCTAATCTAACATCAACAGGTGTCAAGAGAACCATGGGGTTGTTTTAATTATGCTTTTTAAAACTGCATTTAAGAAACATGGAAGTGGGGTACAGAGCTGGAGAGTTGGCTCAGTAGTTAAGAGCGCTTGTTGCTCTTGCAGGACTCAGGTTCAATTCCCAGCACCCACATGGCAGCTCACAACCATCTGTTACTTCAGTCTCAGGAGAGCCAATGCTCTCTTCAAGCCTTCATGGCCATCAGGCATGAATGTGGTACAGACATACATGAAGGCAAACCACTCATACACATAAAATGATAAAATAATATCTTTTAAAAAAGCTAGAAATTAAATAAAGAAACAGGAACAGGCCACAAGTACATCTTTTGGTTGCTCACAGCCTAAAACGCTTTAGTTACTCAATCTTTTAAGACAATAAACCAAGCTTTGGAAAACTTTTTTATAACCACTAGGAGAGCTTTCTTTTCAAAATGATTCTGGCCATATCTGGAAAACTACGGAGACCTGGAGACGTCCAAAATACTCTCAAGTATTAGAGGATGCAGTGAACATACTAGAAAAAAGTTCATACTTTTCAAAGGGTTTTGGAAAGAAAATTAAGACCACTAAAAGAATGTCTTCAAGAGAAACAGAAATGGAAGTACAGCATCTCCTAGGACAAAGAATGTAGGACAGTAGGTATAGGTGTGTAATCCAGAAGTCCTCCCCTTCCATATGCCACAACCAAGAGATAACAACACTAAAAGTTCCCCCAAATGTGGGGCATGACCTAATTTTCTTGGTCAAGTGACTTATAATTTAGATGTAAAAAGTACTTCAAGTACTTATGCCCATCAGCATGGCCAGATAGGCCAGACTGTCATGGCATATATTCTAGAAATATATAAATAAGCAAAAAAGTAAGTATTTCAAAAGTCAAGTAGCACAATTCCTTACCATTGACAGTCAGTTTGGCTTTCTGTGAATAATTAGAGCCAAAGTGATTAGTAACAATACACTGGTATTTCCCTTCATCTGTAAAGTTCACACTGAAGAGGTGTAAGACACTGGTATATTCCAGAGCTTCTCCACTCTGCTGCCGATAACGAACAAAATTCTCNATATCCACATCATACAGGATTTCACTGTCCTTGCGCCATACAGTGGACATGGGTGAATCGCTGCTGCTTACTGCAGTGCACGTCAGAGTCACATTAACACCTCTTAAAGCAACTGTGCTTTCAGGATGTGTCCTTATCTGAGGCTTCAGAAAATCATCTAAAGGGAATAAATGCAATAGTGGCCAAGTCAGTTACTTATTTTTACTTCAGATTCAATTTTAACACAAATACTGTAAAANTGTAAGCTTCATTCACAGGGGTTTAAGATTGAAGAAGACTATAAAGAGCCTAATCCCTTGTTGGTTTCTTGTTTGTTTTGGTTTTAATAATTTACTTATTTTTATTTTATCTGCATTGGTGTTTTGCCTGCATGTATGTCTGTGTGAAGGTGTCAGATCTTGGAGTTACAGACAGTTGTCAGCTGCCATCTGGGTGCTGGGAACTGAACCTGGTCCTCTGGAAGAGCAGTCAGTGCTCTCAACCACTGAGCCATTTCTCCAGCCTCATCTAATCCCTTGTTTAAAGGTGAAGAAAATGAACTCCAGTTAAACAGTTTGTTCAAAGGCATTAGGCAGTGACAGAAGGTGGACTAGAACTCAGGTTCTGGATATCAGCACCTAGTAGTCTTCCTATCATCCTCAGGACTCTTACATGCTTACCATGCATTTCCTAAGCACTACCAATGGGTGTGGTAGATATGGAGAGAAACCTTATATAAGAATTTCAAGGTAAGTTCTAATTCTACCATACCATGTATATACACACACATAATATTTATGACCCATATATAATGAAACATATACAAAATGTTTATAATAACCATTATCCTTCTATATAATATAGAAAATGGGAATATAAACTCTTTTTCATGGAAACTACTAATAAATACATGACTTGAAAGTACTTTGTAAAAAAAAATGACTTGTAAGTAAAAAAAAAGGTACTTTGTACATAGCTTCAACATTAAAATAGTGAAGAATTCAAATAGGATAAATGCACAAGTGAAAACTGGTTTAGGACTGTCGAGTGCACTATGGATTCATAATAACAGCATTATGAATTCAAAAAGGCTGCTATAGAAATCTTGAATAAGTAACATTCCATTGTGCCTTAAAAGGTGTAACTGGAATCGTATAAAACATATAGTATGAGGCACAGTACACACACCATTAATCTCATTGCTTGGGAAGCAGAGGCAGGCAGATGGATGTCTGAGTTCCAGGTCAACCTGGTCTGATCTGCATAGTGAATTCTAGACCAGCTAGGGCTATACAGTGAGACCCTGTTTCAAAAACATATAGTATACCTTACATTTAAAACTAAGTAAAGCCAGGCAGTGGTGGCGCACGCCTTTAATTCCAGCACTCGGGAGGCAGAGGCAGACAGATCTCTGTGAGTTCGAGGCCAGCCTGGGCTACCAAGTGAGTTCTAGGAAAGGCGCCAAAGCTACACAGAGAAACCCTGTCTCGAAAAACCAAAAAAAAATAAATAAATAAAATAAAAAAATAAAATAAAACTAAGTAAAAGTCGAAGGGGAATGTGTGGCAGTGTAAGCAGAATTCTATCCATTGTAAAGAAGATTTAATTATAAAAGAAAACTTTCCAAGTTGAGGAAGAAAAATATAGACTTATTCTTGAAATCATAAATGTTATATGCAGAACATCCTGTCTATGACTATCTCTACTGTCTCAAAGATATGCTGCCACTTTCAGTCCTAAGAAATTGTATAAAGGGGCACATCAGAGCTAACAACCTGCAACTCCAGCTCCAGAGGATCTGACACCCTCTTATGGTCTCCTGGGCACTGCACACACAGTGTACAGACATGCATGCAGGCAAAACACCTACTACTAAAAAAGTCTTCACATGAAAAAAACATACATATTGATTCAGAAGTCTTACTTATGAAGTTAAACCGAAGGTTAATAATTAATAATCCTGAAGTTTTATCCTAACGTTAATAATTCCCCTCAAATTAAAGCCAACATTCACACAACCATTTAAAGCCAATGAGAAGGCAGCATTGAGAGGGTCCTGTTTATGAAACACTAAGTCAAAGAACACAAAATGGCGCCTGTATTTACAAAAGTAATCACTGAGACATGGTTCGGAGAGCAACACCACAAGGACATAAGATGGGCTGTCAAAAGGCATTGGGGTAGGTTTTTGTTTATTTTGTTTTGTTTTTGTTCATTCCCTTTATTTTGTTGTTACAACAGTTAACAAAAATTTAAAAATTTGAAAACAGGAATACAAACCACAGACAAAATCTTTCAGGTCCACATTCAGGATGCTTTGCCCAGCTAACCATTCAGGATGTGCACAGCTTACATTCACAGAATGATGAAAGTTGTTATCCACCAGCCACTGAAGTAGCCACTTCAAATGACAATCACAGAGCAAACTGCTTGTGTTCAGAACACTGCAGAAAGAAAACAAGCAAAAGAACCTTTCATTTTAGCTTTACTCTAGTTTCTTCAGTATAACTTTGCTATGTATTTATGCATTTCCTTGTCAAAAAAGTTCACCTAATGGTAAGAAAACGAACTTAGACAGTTAGCCTTAATAATATACCAGTGTTATGAAAAACATCAAAAAAGACTGAAGGACAAGAGAACCATTTTAGATTAAAGACAAGTAAAGAGCCAATGCAATAGAATGAATTGCATGCAAGCATACGTGTTTGTTTTTTTCTGAGACAAAGTTACTATACTACCCAGGCTGGCCTCAAACTTAAGATCTCAGATATACACCATGACACCCACCGACACATGATTCTTGTTTGGGGGTGGGAGTTCTAAACAGGGAGGGATATGCATGTGTATATATTGTATATATGTGTATATACATATGTGTGTGCTGTTTGCTGGAGATGAGGACTCATATATTCCAGGACNGCTTTGATCTGTGTAGTCAAGGATGACCTTGGAATTCTAGTCCTTTGGCTTCCACCTCCCAAGTGCTGGGATTACAGGTGTGCAACATCACATCTGGTTTAACATGGTGCTGGGGACTAAACCCAGAGTTTCTCAGGCATGCTAGGGAAGCACTTTACCAACTAAGATGCATCTCCAACCAGGGTGATATTTCTGAAACCAGAAAAATTTGAAGATGAGCAATCTACTAGATATTATAATTTTCTAAGTGTTAATTTCATTGAGTATGAAAATGATATTGTAGCTATGTAAAATGTCCCTGTTTTTAGGAAATATATGCCAAGCTATTCAGGAATGAAGTATCATGATGTCTATAATTTTTATTTTAATGTGTATGTACATGTATACCGTGTGTGTGTGTGTCTGGTGCTTGAAGTGATTTGAAGAGGGTATCAGATCCCCTGAAACTAGAGAAACAGATGGTTGTGAACTATCATGTGGGTGCTGAGAACCAAACCTGAGTTCTCTGCACAACCAAAAAGTGTTCTTAACCCCCGAGCCAAGTCTACAGTCCCTCAATACATCTCTACAACTTTTAAACAGCGTGAAAACAATGAAAGACTTTTACATGTACAATGTATACATAAAAACTATGGGGGCTAGAGAGGTGGCTCAGAGGTTAAGAGCACTGACTGTCCTTCCAGAGGTCCTGAGTTCAATTCCCAGCAACCACATGGTGGCTCACAACCATCTGTAATGAGATCTGGCACCCTCTTCTGTATACATAATAAATAAATCTTAAAAAAATAAATCTTGCAACATTGTGGGCAAAGGCTAATCATGGATTTTGAAGAACTGAAAGAGCTTTATTGTAGGAAGTATACTGTTATTTTCAAATTATTTCATCAAGACTGAAAGCACTTCAAGCCCTCTGGCAATGTACACTTCAACTCAGAGTAAAAGCCACTTTAAAAAAGAAATGTGGTCTATAAAACAGATCCCATTGAAGAATCAGTGTTTTTCTCTCCATGATCCTTTGGCAGAGCAAGCAAACAATTTGGAGGACACTACAACATACTCTTTGTGTATGACTGAAATGCTCTGTTCTTAACTTGGTGTGAAGGGGGGGTCATGCACACCACAGTGCATGTGTGGAGGTTCTCTCCTTCCACTGATCTGGGAATCTAACTCAGGTCATCAGCCTGGGAGCCTAAGAAAGTGCTTTTACCTCTTAAACCACCTACCCAGCCCTTATTAAAATTTCTATGCTTTTTGGNATTCCTCCTCACACTTTGCCTAAGTACTTTGAGGCCCATGAGAGAGATACATATAAATTAAAAGATATTTTTCATTAATACTTTATTATGTATTATTCACACACTATGGTGGTGTGTTTGTGTGTGTGTACTGTTAGGCTCTTGTAGGCAGAGTCAGTGTGTGAGGAGTAGAAAGTAAAAGAAACAGAAGTGAAGGAAACCACTATGAGTTAAATATTGTATGTGGGCAGTCACGGTGCTAAAGGCTATTGAAATCTTATGAATTTAATACTCAGCAGCTCAAAGTGGCCTTGAATTGAGGTAGTCCTCATGCCTCAGCCTCCCAGTTGCTAAGATTANAGGCCTGAGTCACCACTCTTACCTGCTAGAAGTTTTTCTCTTTTTAAAGGGAGTGAGAGGTAATGTAACTATTATAATGTGTGTATATATATAATATACATATATTATATATATAATTTGAGGTAAGCATTGTCCGTCCTATTTAGAAACAGAAACCAAGACTTTGAAGACGTATAGTGCTGTGCCTAATGCAGGTAGTGGATTTGGATCTGAAGGTGGAGCTGTCCTAGCTTTGTATAGCTAGGGTGATAGCCNTCCAACTCCACCCCAGCTCTCCTAGGTATGAGTGGTCCGAAAATCCACTGCCCATGTCCTTGCTATCATTAACCAGACTTAAAAGAAAACCTCAGGGAATTCTGTAAGGGCAGGAAGTATAAGCCTCTGGACCTGTGACCCAAGGAGACTAGAGCCATGTGCCATCAAGCACAAAGAGAAGCTGAAGACCAAGAAGCAGCAGCAGCAGTAGGAGCTGTACCCAATGAACAAGTATGCAGACTAGGTCTGAGGTGGCCAAGGCAATAAAAAGCAAGACTAGGAAAAAAAAAAGAATATCACTAGGTGGTGTGAGCACTTAATATATTTAATGGGAGGAGGGGGTAACAGTTCTATGAAAATAAAAACAAGGTTAGTGGCTAAAACAGACTTTAAACTTTAAGTCCAGAAAAGATTATCATGCTGGCCATGCCTTTAATGCCAGCACTCGGGAGGCAGAAGCAGGTGGATCTTTGAATTGAAGACCAGCCTGGTCTACAGAGTGAGTTCCAGGACAGCCAGGACTACACAGAGAAACCCTGTGTAGAAACCCTATCTCAAAAACCGAAAAAGATTAGCTACAAAGATTCTTAGATGCTGGTCTCAAATCATCTTCCGAGTTAGGATGAATCTTGGCAACTGTCAGGTTTCCCCAGTTTCCACCCAGCGCCATGCAGGAAGGTAGGCTATACAAGCTTGATTGTGATCACAGCATGTCTCCAGCTACAACTAACAACAAGGGGAAAGGCTGTTTTATTATGNAGCAAGTCAAGATGATGGAGAAATAAATGGAAACATCATCTCAGAAAGCTGGAGAGGGGTACGAGAACAAACTAGAGGACTGAGAACTCAGTATGGACTGACAAAATGTGCATTACACAAACCACAAGGGGCACACTGTAACTTTCCATAAAACAATTCTCTACAACCACTCTTTCCCCTTTACTCTTGTTTAAAAATTAAATCATTATTTACAGTGCAGTGAGAATAGTGCTTGGCCACAGTGGCCTTTTTATATTTGCTTTGCTGGAACTTTTCCAAGCCTCTCAGCAGACTAGGAAGCCAAGCCAGGAACTGGCCACCAGACATAACGGCAGGATTACCTTCAGGGAGTTCTTCTTTCTGTCCTAGAGGATCTCAAAATACTCAGAAGTTTGTGGGACAACCAGAACATGCTTACTTATAAGAGGAGCTTTATAAACATCGATGCCTTAAGGTCAACCTGAGTTCCTTAAAACTCTCTGATCACACCTGACTTTATATGTCACTCAGATATGACATTCCAGTCAAACACTCCAACTGTGTCCTGTTAAAGAGGAATATATTCCAATTCACTTTACATAACAACTATACTGCCAAGAAAATAATGATGTTTCTGAATTCTGGAGAGCTCAGATAGAGAAAAAAGCAATCATATCCCCCACTACACACAAAAAGATAGTATGCCAAGTTGTTCCAAAGTCATAGAAAGCTTAAGAAAAAATAGAAATGAGTTCCTTAAATCTGATAAGAGAACATTAAAGAACCAGCAACTTGACTGGTTCAGTCATCATCATCATCATCATCACTATTACTAATGCATGGTCTTAGTAAGTAGCCGTGACTGGCCTAGAATTCACTATGTAGACCAGGCTGGCCTGGAACTCACTGAGATCCAACTGCCTCTGCTTCCTGTGTGCTGGGATTAAAGAACTGCACCACTAAACTCGTTCTTTTTTTTTTTTAAGTGTTTTATTGTTTTAATGTGTTCAGCTATTTTGGTTAAGTTTTTGTTTTTGCAGTGGTAAGGAATGAACCCAGGGCCTTGCACATGTTAGGCAAGTATTCTACCACTGAGCTATACACCCCAGCTGTGTTCGGCTATTTTGTCTACATATATGTCTATATACCAAATGCATGCCTGGTACCCTCAGAGGTCAGAAAGGGGCATGAGATCCCCTAGGACAAGAATTACAGACAGTTGTGAACCACATTATGGGTGCTGGAAATTGAAGCATGGTCCTCTGGAAGANCAGTCAGCGCTCTTAACCACTGAGCCATCTCTCCTGCCCCCGTAATTAATTCTTACTTTATCTCTGGATAATGACTTCACAATTACACTAATTCCTTCATCAGAATTCTACATGCTCTGAGTGCAGCGGTATGATTACAGTGTAATAAGTATCATAAGTTATCAGAATCCTGTACCTGTCTAATCTCCATGGAACCTTTGTCATCACAGATAATTATATTTTACTCTGATGTGTTCCTCAAAGTTTTTGCAAACAATATAATACAAAAATGCTTCAGCTTCAAAGAGNTTCATGGGAGATGTGGTTAAGAGCTCATTTATTAAGCAGTTCTTTCTGTGGCAAACAAAATATCAAAATTATGACTGCTAACACTACAACAGATAGCATGAACTANGAACAAATTTCTAAGAACTTGAATGTTTAGTATCACTTAATTGACATTTCCCAGATAACACACCAAATAAACCTAATTAGTTTAATGCTTCCCTTTTTATAAGAGAAAGAGATAAACTCTTGAAGATTTTTCAGAAAGAGTCAGGTGTTATAGCATACTCCTAAAGTCTCAGCTGCTTGGAAGGCTGACACAAAAGGATCACTTAAACCCAGGAATTCAAAGCCAGCCAGGTCAACATAATGAGACTGTGGTGGTTTGAATAGGTATGACCCCCATAGACTCAGTTTAACTTGAGTTTAACCCGAATGGTAGAAGGAGAGAATCTGTATGCAGTGAACACATAAGCCTGAAACCCGGATAGAGCAAAACTGTCTGCATCACAGTCAATGCTGACAACTCTGAAAATAAAGCTGTTTTTATCAAGCCAACAATATTAGACTAATCTTTCATACACAGCTTATTTAAGCCATAGGAATTTGAAAGCACATGGGTTAATTCTATGTTTCTGAGAGTTTTATGATTTTTTATATAAGTGTTTGTTCTTTTTTCTTGGGTTTTTGTTGTTTGGTTTGGTTTGGTTTGGTTTGAGACAGGGTTTCTCTGTGTATCCTTGGCTGTCCTGGAACTCACTCGGTAGCCCAGGCTGGCCTCGAACTCAGAGATCTGCCTGCCTCTGCCTACTGAGTGCTGGGATTAAAGGTGTGTGCCACCACTGCCCAGCTCAGTTTTTTATTTTTGTTTTCTTTTATTCCTTAAAAGAGCTTTAAAAGAACTCCTTTAAAGAATTTTATAAATTAACTTGGCAATATCATCTAGAGGAGTGGTTCTTAGCCTTCCTAATGCTGTGATCTTTTAATACAGCTCATGTTGTGGTGACCCCCACTATAAAATTATTTTTGTTACTACTTCAATAACTATAATTTTGCTACTGTTATGAATCATAATATAAATATTTTTGGAGAGGTTTGCCAAAGGGGTCATGACCACAGGTTGAGAACTACAGATCTAGAACTAGACAAATATCATAGGGCTAAAGGAGGCTCAGTGGAATAAGGGTTTGCTGTGAAAGCATGAGGACCTGCATTTGGATGTCCAGCACCCATGTAAAAGGCAGGTGTAGCCACATGTATCTGTAACCCCAGTTCTTGGGGAGGCAGGAAGAGGGAGATTCCCAAGAGCATGCTAGACAGCCAGAAGCCAAAACAAAGCTCCAGGATCAGTGAGAGACTCAAGAAAATCAAGTGAAGAACAGAGGAACACCCCTGATGTCAGTTTCTGGTCTCTTAATGCACGT
>LZPO01097115.1:191842-208168 GCA_001675575.1 Neotoma lepida
TGTGTGTGTGTGTGTTTCCTAGGAAGCATTAGGATTCTAAGCATCTCTTTCAGATTTCTCATACCTCTGTGCAAACAAACTTGGGGTGAAGGGCGATTTTGGCAGTTTGAATGTCTATGAAAGACATCACAGGCTGAAGCAGCCAACATCATGGTCCCAAAGAAGCAGGCAGCATTGGATCTGGAGAGCATTCGCTATATATATACATATATATGTATATATATATGACATCAGGCGTTTGTGGCCTAGAATCAGTGTGTGCATAGGTTGGCTTCTAAATGACAGAGTATCACTTGGATCTTGATCTACACTCCTCTTGTCTCCCTAGTCCTTGTGATCTGTGTTGAAAGCCTTCAGATGAGACACACAGAGAGTAACATGAAAGACAGTTTGTTGCAGAACACACTCTCAAGGGGGAGGAGCAAATAATGGCCACAGTGACCACTGTCCCAATCTACATTTTNGATACACTTCATAGTGTTTTCTAAGGGATCTCTAGTACAAGGAGATTTTCCCGAAGGACTTTTGATTTGTCCAAGTGATAGCCAGGCCAGTTTGAATGGACCAAGCTCTGCTGTGTCTTTATTCAGTGTCACTGGAACCATACTGAAGTGAACCAGAAAGAAGATACTTATACCAGGTCCAAGAGCTATTGGGGACAGTAGTCAAGAATGTGGTTCCACTTCTCACTGTCAGCAGATGGAGTTACAGAGAGGAAATGAATGCATGCCTGTGATCCCAGCACCCAAGAGGTAGAGACAGGAGGGTCACCATTGGATGCTAAACCCAGTGGATACAAGCTTGATGAGAGGCAGGTTCTTTACATAGTCTAAAATTATCTCCCAACAAAGTATCAATCAACTATGAAAGGAAAAACACACTAGGTGGTGGTGGCGCACGCCTTTAATCCCAGCCCTCTGGAGGCAGAGGCAGGTAGATCTCTGGGAGTTCGAGGCCAGCCTGGTCTACAGAACTAGTTCCAGAACAGCTAACAAAGAAACCCTGTCTTGAAAAACAAAACAGAGCAAACCAAAAATAAAAACAATAACACACACAAAAAAGAAAACCACTACACTTAAAGTGAGAAAACTTGGGAGACACCACTTTGACCGAGTCATCAGAATTAACTTAAACGGTAAGTGAACAAATCAGTCTGTGATTATAAACAGTGTCACTACTTCTTATATTCCTGCTGAGAATTACTTGAGTCTAATCATGAGGAAACACCAACCTATGATAGGATAGTCTACAAAGGTCTTCAATATATCCTGGTCCTAAGTGCAGAAAATCTATTCCAGACTGGAAAGTCCAAGTATGATTGAGTGCTTTCCTAGCATACTTAAGACCCTGGGTACAACTCACTGTACCACCAAAGATACCTGACAACTGGATGTGATCCACGACCTGCATGTACTGTACTATAATAATGTTANTGGGACAATGGAACCATGTTTTAATGAGACATTGATTAGAAATTATTATTTAGCTGGAATTGACTTCTTAGTCTTCATATTTGTATTGTGGCTATGAAAGTGAATGCCCTTTTTTTTAAAAAATATTTCAAGACAGAGTTTCTCTGTGTAACCCTGGCTATCCTGGAACTCACAGAGATCTGCCTGCCTCTGCCTCTTAAGTGCTAGGACTAAAGGTGTGTGCCATCACTGCCCAGCTGAGAATGCCATTGTATGCATACTGTGGGACTTATGGGAAAGAAACATTACTTCAACAACTTAATCTCAAACAGAAAAAAGTTGAGACATATACTGTACCTATATGCACCCATGAACAAAAATACATACCTATAGGAGAGGGGTGTACCATTTACCTAGGCTGCTAAGAGAAATAACTGAAATTAGCAAATAATCCATGAATGAATCTAATTCTGAGAATGTGTTCCAAAGACCTTTATTTTTTTTTAAAGATTTATTTATTTATTTAATGTCTATGCATGTACAAACCTTATGCCAGAGAGGGCATCAGATCCTGCTATAGGTGGCTGTGAGCCACCATATGGGTGCTGGGAATTGAACTCAGGACCTCTGGAAGAGCAGCCAGTGCTCTTAACCACTGAGCCATCTCTCTAGCCCCCTAAAGACCTTTTTTATGGGGTGTCCAGCACCAGTTTGTTGTACGATTTGACAGTACGCCCAGCAGGAGTCTCCAATCCCTGTGGGTCACTCTGGTTAAGATACCTAGAGAAGACAGGTTCTCATGATACAGGCCTGGTTAGTCTAGAACTTATTATGTAAACCAGACTCAGCCTCATAGAGATCCACCTGNTTCTGCCTCCAGAGAGGTAGGATTAGAAGCATGCAATACAAGCCCAGCAAATACAGAGCCTTCCGAACACATAATCAGTTCAACTCATTTCAACTTTGGTTCCACAAGCCATCCAGCAAATCTATTTTTTTTGCTTTCATCTTCACACTGGGTGATTTCGGTCACGAATTCCACACGAATTCTCCTTCTCGAACAATAGAAGAATCCATTTTCTGNTAAACAGGTTGAAACCAAATAAATTCCAACAGTTGTATAACACAAAGATGAAACATTCTGGACCCAAAGCTCAAAGCTAATTAAGAGCCAGCGGGGGCCACAGATTGAACCACCTCCAAGCCCCTCGNCTACGCCCAACCCGTCGGCTACGCTCATTGTTCGCTCGCTCTTTGCTGTTGTTCCTATATCGCTCGCCGCAGGAAGCGGCCATATTGAAACCCAATTTTTAGTTGTTGCTCTTATGAAAAGAAAAACAAATAGGTGGTTTATTCTAAGAATGTACGGGAACTTATACTCTAAACGTCCATAAATACATATTCTAGGAGCTCTTATCACCTCAGAACCTCGCTACACCTTCTCTTTCATCTTTTTAAACATCCTGTTACATAAATTGCAGCTGCATCTATAGCAGGAAAAATAATAAGATAATAATTGGTCAAACATCAAAAGTCCCTGGGTGGGCCTTCTACAGACTGCTCCTCATTCTCCCACCAAAGCCCTGTGCTCAGGTTACCCCACCTTATTAATGCAATTTTTGGCTTGCTTATTTCTTCTCGTTCCTTTCTCCAGGGTAATTACTATGAATTTTTGCCAGGTCAGGAATTTTTCTCACAAACAAACCTCAGATAATAATAATAATAATAATGAAAAAGCAGACTAACAATGTCTAAAGATCAGATGTAAGGCCTTTCGCAGGCACACCCCGCCCTTTGATTTCTTTTCCATATTGACCGGGATTCGTTGGTGGAATTGCACGTCCTCAATTTTGGACAAAGGAGAGGAGATTCCCCGACCTGAGCTATTCGAGGAATTTCCTATGAATTTCACGGCCTGAATCTGGAGCTGTTCTCGGTGTCTGCACAAATCGTCCCTGTGGGCTGGGAATCTCATACCTCTGTATATACTTCCAACAAGTAATTCATGATGCTCAAATGTTAGGGACAGGAAGAGTATTAGAGGTCATTCAGCTTGACCTCTCTTTCATATAGGAATGCGTCTATAACTTTGCTGACAAGTGGTTGTCAGCTAAAGCTAGGTATTTGTTGTTACCAGGCACTGCCTTTGGTGCCAGGCAGACATTGCTGGACAGCTCTCGCCACAACCTTTATCTCCNCCTGGACTTCCTGAGNGGCTCTCCTGCAGGCAATGCCTGCCTCTCTTGTACAACTCTCCACACTTTCNGTAGCTACCCATCTGTCCCAACTGTTATCACCAGGCCTCCTTCTGATTTTTCAGATCACGTGGAATCAATGTGTGTATATATAAAAGGAAATGGTGGGTCGGACCTGGAAGTAAGATTATGGTTCTAAGCCAGAAGTCACAGGGCAAGCCAGCAATCCCAGCACTGAGGAGGCTGAAGCAGGACTATGAAAAAATTTGAGGCTAGCCTGAACTACCTAATGAGTTCCAAGCCAGATTGGGCTATGTATAGTAATACCTTGTCTCAACTAATTAACTAACTCAATAAAAAAATAGTTTTGCAATTTTTTGAAGGAATTCTTCATATATATATAAAATTTTTTATTAAAATAAAAGATTTTCTTTCATTTTACATACCAACCCCTATTCCCCCTCCCTCTTCTTCTCCCACTGGTTTTGCAACTTTTGTGTGTGTGTTTTGTTTCTTTTGGGTTTTCTATTTGTTTGTTTGACATGACACAGGGTCTTTTGTAGCTCAGGTTGGCCCCAAACTTACTATATAGATGAAGGTAGCCTTGAACTCCTGATCTTTCTGTCTCCAATTCTCTCCCAAGTGCTGAGATAATGGGTATGCACCACCATGCCTGGCCCATAGTTCTCTTTTTATTTCCTCGCTTATATGTAAACTCTAATTTTCACAACAAATATTTATTTTAAAATAAAAATAATATGAAGTGTTTTTTAGCTTCTCCTGAATGCTAGCAAATAGCATATATATAATTTTTCATACTCAACTTTCAATTATTTATTTATTTATTTGTTTATTTATTTATTTGCTTGTTTGTTTTGAGGCAGGGTTTCTTTGTGTAGTCCTGGCTGTCCTGGAACTTGCTTTGTAGACTAGGGTGGCCTTGAACTCAGAGATCTGTCTGCCTCTGCCTCCCAAGTACAGGGATTAAAGGCATGTGCCACCATACCTGGGNTTTTGTTGTTGTTGTTTAAGACAGAGTCTCTCTATATAGCTCTGGTTGTCTTGGAATTCACTATGTAGAGCAGACTGGCCTCAAATTCACAGAGATCTGCCTGCCTCAGCCTCTTAAATATGAGATTAAAGGGGTGTGCCACCANNCNCAGNTCAATATATTTTATTGTCTAAAACTATCAAGGTTGGACTCAGTTAATAAGAGNTCTTGCACAGGATGCACAAAGACACAAGTTCAATCCACAGCACCACACACAAACCAAAGGCATAGGAAGTAGAGGCAAGAGAATCTGAAATTCCAGGTCATTCTTTGCTACTTAGTGATTCTGAGGCCAGTCCTGGCTACAGGGCCCATCCACAAAAGCAAGGTACATGCTTGTAATCTCAGCATTTGGGAGCCTGAGGCAGGAGGATCAGGAGTTCAAGATAATCCTTATCTACATAGTGAGTTCCAGGTCAGCCTGAGTTACACTGCTACTCTGTCNGAAAAGNTCAAAACAGGAGCCGGGAAGATGTCAATAGGTAAAGGTGCTTGCTGACAGGCCTCATGACCTGAGGTCTATCCCCAGATCCCACATGATGGAGAGAACTGACTTCTACAAGTTTTTCTCTGACATCTGTACTTGTGTGACATGTGCGCCCCCCCCCATAAACAAATAAAATGCAAAATAATTTAAAACAAAATAAACAGACAAAAAGTAAAGTGGAGATATTAGTGCATGTAGATACAAGAGATGCTAGGTGGTGGTGCACATGCCTTTAATCCTAGCACTCAGGAGGCAGGCAGATCTCTGTAAGTTCAAGGCCAGCCATGTCTACAGAGCAAGTTTCAGAGNANCAAGGGCTACACAGAGAAACCTTGTCTCAAAACAACAAAACAAAACAAAAAAAGAACAGAGTCCATCCANATGACTCAGAANACGGTGNCAATGCACAGTGCAGTGCCATGGAACTACTTACCTACTGAAGGCCATCAGCAAGATGCTAAAACACTTGCTATATTAGAGTTCTCCAGAAGAACAGAACCAATAGAATGTAAACACAATGATCTGTTAAATGGACTTCATGATTGGCCNGGTAGTATAGCAATGGCTGTCAGTATGCTGGAAGCCAGAGAACCCAGGGAAACCATTGACACAGTCCCAGTGTGAGCCTAAAGCAATGCTCCGGGGTGAGTCACTGGTGTGGGTCCATGTTGCAAGGTTAAAGAGACCGAACTCTGGTGGCTATGGCAATGGCAGCAGGAGTAGACACGCTGGTTCAGTAACAGCTGAACTTGCACGCATGGGTTGGCTTCCTCTTCTTCCAACTTTGTTCCATCCAGACTCCAGCATACTGGACAGACCTTTCCCTATCAGTCACTGTCCCAAGTGTCAATTGTCCCTGGAAATATTCTCACAGACACACCCAGAAGTGCACTTTACTGACTTCTCAGAGGTCTCTTACACTTAACATTCACTATTAGTGTAGTAGGTACAAATATTCCCAACTTACAGCCCAGAAGTGTTAGGTCTCAAACCCAGGACAAATGGCTCACTGAGGGGCCTATTAACATATCAGAGAGGATGCTGGCTGCCAGGTTCTCCCAGTATCCCTCAGTCTTTAGCTNTTAGTCCTCCTGGCTGCCATACCCCACCCCCTAACCTAAACTTCTCCAGCCTAGGGACTGGGCTGGGCTTCCCTTACCCCAGCTTCTCTGATTCCTGTATAAGCCAGCTGTTTTGGCTATGTTGTCCTTTTTAACCTTTCTGGCCATTTGCCCTCTTGGCCACTGCTTCTGGTTCCTTTCTCTCCCTGCTCCTCACATGGCCCAGCCCAGTTCAGTTAGCCTGTCATGTCCACTCTGGACTCTCCCAGATGTCTCCGCCACTGGCTATACTCTCCCTTTTATCTACAATAAACCTTCTCCTCCACTNTTCTTAGGAACAGTCATGTCCTCCTTTTACTTCTTTTCTTTTTTTCATTCAAGATTGAGTCACAGGCTAAGAAACTTGTCAAAGTNCAGACACATGTAACTAACAAACGCAAGATCAAACTTACCTGTTGACTTCAAAACTTTACTCCTCATTATTCTGCCTTATTTCCCTATATTCCAATCTTAATTACTTATTTATTATCAAAAGGGTTAATTACATTCCACACTGTTTGATAAATGGCATAGGAAACTATGTAACATGCTCTAGGACATGTTAAGTCCAGTACATAAATGAATTTGTTGACATCGTAAGAGTTTGCTGAAGGCAAGGTGTGGTAACACATGCTTTTCATCCCAGCCCCTGGGAAGCAGAGTCAGGCTGATCTCTGTGAATGTGAGGGCAGTCTACAGGTCTACTNNGCAAGTTCCAGGCCAGCCAGAGGTACACAGGAGACTGGATCTCAAAACAAAAGTAAGCTTCAAGGGCCAGCCAGATGACTCAGCAGAAAAAGGTGCTTTCTGNCAAGCCTGGCTACACGAGTTGGAGCCCTGAGCTCTATGTGGTGGAGAGAAGTAACAACTCCCACAAGTCGTCTTCTGACTTCTTCTCCTCCTCCTCCTTCTCCTTTTTGAGGTAGGGTTTCTCTGGCTGTCCCGGAACTCCTCTGTAGACCAGGCTGGCCTTGAACTCAGAGATCTGCCTGCCTCTGCCTCCTCAGTGCTGGAATTAAAGGAGTGTGCCACCACTCAGCATCCTCTGACTTCTTTTTTGTTGTTATTTTGTTTCNTTTTTTGGAGAGAGAGCCTCACTGTGTAGCCCTGGCTAGCCTGGATCTTGCTATGCAGACCAGTCTAGCCTCAAACTCAAGAGATCCACTTGCCTTTGCCTTCTGGTACTTGGATTAAAGGCATGTGTTACCACACCAGGCTGTCCTCTGAGTTGTATTCATGCCATCANCGATCCAAATAAATAAGTGTAATAATAGTAATTTAAGAAAAAAGTAAGGTTCAAGCTGAGCACAGTAGGCCAAAACTGTAAGGCTGAGGCAGGTGGGTCCCTGCCAGTCTGAGGTCAGCCTGGGCTACAAAGTGAAACCCTGCTTCAAATGAATAATGAACAGGCCCAGGATAAAAGTAGATAAAAGAGATTGCCAAGTAAGCCTGGTGACTATTCCTAGAACCCATGTAAAAATCCAGATATAGTTGGGTGTGGTGGTGCACACCTTTAATCCCAGCACCAGGAAACAGGCAGGCAGATCTCTGTGAGTTCCAGGCTACCCTCTTTTACACAGTGAGTTAAGTCCAGCCAGTACTACATAATAGACCCTGTGTTTGTTTGTTTTGTTTGTTTGTTTGTTTTTGTTTTTAAAACAACAAAATGCTCAAAAGGGCTGGAGATGTAGCTGTTGGAATAGTATTATCTACCATGCACTAGACTCTGGGTTCAATTCCCAGCACCTAAAACACCAGGCTTAGTGGCACATGCCTGTAACCCTGCCATTTGGGAGGTAGAGGCAAGGAGTTCATGGTCATCCTTAGCTACCTAGTGAGTTTGAGGCCAGCCTGGACTACATGAGATAGTCTCAAAAAGTGAAACAAAACAATAACATCAAACCTCACAACATATCACAGATTTCATAGGTAAATCCCTCGCCAGAGTTTTCAAATAGGAATAATATATAGCCTTCCAAATCTATTCCTTTAAAGGCAACAACACTTTCTTGTGTGTTTATTAAACTGTCAGACAATTTAACTTGCTAGTCAAACACATGAGCTTTAGTTCTGGTTCTATTTCTTGCCAAGAGTTCAACTTCGGACAAGTTTATTAGTAGTTAGCACAGTGAGAGCATCTCATGGGAGCAAAATGAAGAAACAACTGGGTGTGGTGTCCCCGCTACTTGGGAGGCTGAGGCAGGAGAATCACTTGAGCTCAGTGCTTGGGGTGTCTGTCTAGGCCTGTCTCTAAAATTAAATGATGACCCTTAATCTCAGCACGCTGGAGGCAGGGGCAGGAGGAGCACTGTGAGTTCGAGGCCATCCTGGTCTACAGAGTGAGTTCCAGGACAGGCAGGGCTATGTAGAGAGACTCTGTCTCGAAAGGAAAATGGAGGAACTAGTACGTGCTGAGCAGCTAGTATGGTAGGTACCNCTGCAGTGCTTAGCATGCTGTTCACTCCCTCCAAGAGGTCACTTTGTCATCCCCAGTTCATACATGAGAAAACAGAGGCAGAGAAGGACTGCAGGATTTACTTAAAAAGAAAATAGAGGAAAGGGAGTATATCAAGTCAAACCCCAGNCCAGGATCCCAAACACTGAGGGGACCCTCACTGTGCCTGGGGACTGTAGAAGCCAGACTAGCAATCATCCTGGCCACTACCTAATCAAAGACTTTCTGGTCCCCCAACAGGTCCTATGTGGCATGATTTCACCAAGGTGAGGTTCTGATTCTCAGCCATATATATTTAGAAATCCAATCTGCCTTACTGGGCATGGCAGTTTACACCTGTAATTCCAGCACTTGGGAAATTAAAGCAGGAGGGTTGCTATAAATCTGAGGCCAGCCTGGGACTACAGAATGAGCTCGGTTTCAAAAAACAACAAAATCAAATCTGTTAACACATAGGCTGTGAATTTATTCCCTAAAGCTGATTCAAATTCCCAGAGGCTGGTATTTAACATCACAATAGCAGTTTATTCATAAAATTATGAATAGATACTGAAAGAGACATATAGGCTGAGGACCAAAACATTCATGTCCCACAATTAGCACTCAGGAAGCCNAAGGGCCAAGGTCATTTGATTGCAGAGCTGGGAGTCAGAAGCAAGGGATTCCCTTTTTTCTTTTGCTTCTAGGAAGTCTGTTTTATGTTTTGGATATTGTAGGTCATGACAGAATCAGGCTTATTAACCCTCAAGGCATCCATTTACTTGCCTTAAGAACAGAACAGGTGAAGTAACCTCTTACTTGCCAACCCTTGGATAAACACCCTCAATATTTGCTCTGAGACCCTCTCAGTTCCTAAGTCTCCAGGGCTCACCAGCTCTGGTTCTGAATTCTGTGTTCTTTCTTGAATTGAGGTCAATTATTGTCCACATTACAGCATCATCTTGCTGGCCATGGGGCTATGNTTTCCCTTTACTAACTAAAACTTTGAATACTATATGGATTTATTCTGCACTGACTTTCAGTTTTCTGGGCTTGAAAGGGAAAGTTAGTTCCAAGTTCTTGAGGCTCCAAATCCTGACGACAGTCTAAGAGACAGGACTGGTGGGTGCTGCTCCTTTATTTCTAAAGGTTTTGCTGTGTGGGCTCCCAAGCGTCAGAAACAGAGACTGTCGCCATCAGATTTTTGCCTGTCTAC
The DNA here is from genome assembly GCA_001675575.1 of Neotoma lepida. Classification (NCBI taxonomy): domain Eukaryota; kingdom Metazoa; phylum Chordata; class Mammalia; order Rodentia; family Cricetidae; genus Neotoma; species Neotoma lepida. The sequence goes on from LZPO01097115.1 coordinate 201,738, forward strand.
TGAAAACCAAAGGATAACAAACACTGTTTCTGTAGCTACCGAAGAGACAGTGCTTGGAGAAAGATTTACATGGCTCTGCAGACTCCCTGGCTGTGCCAGCTCTGGGGGAGTCGCTGCACACAGCAAGAGGCAGCTCCAGTTCTTGGCTCTTGGCCACAGTTCTTGCAGCTACAGCAACAGCAGNGGCTTCTGCTCTCATGCAGAGCTTCTAGCATGCTGGGANTCTCCTGCTGACAACCAGTGAAAGACAAGGCTCCAAGTCCTACCAGCTAAGGCAGCCAGGACTTAAAGGAGAATGACTGCTGCCAGATCCCTGGAACCAGGTCATGTCAGAACTTGAAACACAAGGATAGGATGACCCCCTGCCTGTGTATGTTATATAACACTCTGCACAGTAGAGAAATAGTATAGACAAACCCATCACCTCTCTTGAACTTTCAGAGTACAGGGAAGATGTAGATTCTGNGGGAGCAGATTTACTTTTAGTTTTATTTTGTATTCTCTGACAATTTCATGTATATGCACATAATGAATTTTGGTCAATTTCATATCCCATTATCCACTGTTTTAAAAATACTTATTTGCATTTATTTAACTAGTTTTATTTATTTAATTTTGAAACAGAGCCTCACTATGTAGCCCTGGATTCACTGACAGTTATTGTGTAGACCAGGCTGGCCTTGTCTTAGGGTTTATTCTGTTGTGATGAAACACCATGGCCAAAGCAACATGTCATAGTCCATCATGGAAGGTTGAAGTCAGGGTAGAAACTCAAGCAGGAACCTGGAGGCAGGAACTGAAGCAGGAGCCATGGAGGAATGCTGCTTACTGGCTTGCTCCCTCATAGCTTGTTCAGCCTGCTTTCTTATAGTGTTTAGGACTACCAGCCCAGGGGTGACACCACCCACATCAATCAACAATCAAGAAAAGTCCTCATAGNCCAATCAGTGGAGTCATTTTCTCAATTAAGGACCCCTTTTCTAGCTTGTGTCAAGTTGACATAAAACTAGCCAGCACAGTCCTCAAATGAACAGGAATCTATCTGCCAGCCTCTGCCTCTAGAGTGTTGGGATAAAAGAAGGGTACTACCATGCCTGGCTTTTATTTATTTATTTTTTTTAAATTATATGTGTGTGTTTGAGTACAGGTCTTCTCAGGAGCCAGAAGAGAGTATTGGAGCCCCTGGAGCTGGAGCTACCGGCTGTTATGAGCTGCCTGATATGGGTGCTGGGAACCAAACTCAGATTGTCTGCAAGAGCAGCAAGCACTCTTGCACTCTTAACTGCTGAGCCACCGAGCCCACCTTTATCTCCTTTCCCTTTCCCCCAACACACACACACACACACACACACACACACACACACACACACACACACACACACACACACGGAATCTTGTAGTCTTGGGTGGTCCAGAACTCCCTATGTAGACCAAATTGACCTCAAACTCAGAGATCTGTTTGCCTCTGCCTCCTAAATGCAGGGAGTAGAGACATGCAACCCCACACTGTACCATTACTTTCCTTTATCTTTCTCCCAATCCCTTCTATTTTCAAGTTGAGAGAGACAAATAGACAGACAGACACACACACACACGCACGCACGCACGCACACACACACATGTGTGTGTGTGTGTGTGTGTGCGTGCGTGTGTGTGTGTGTTTAGGTAAGGTTGCTTTCATGAGCACAGTTGGGTGGTTAGCCTGGGCAATTTATCAGTGATTATACCACTGAAGAAAATGACTTCCTTCTCCATCAACCATTAACTGCCAGTAGTTCCTCAGGGAGGGATAGGGCCTATGAGCCCTAGGGGGAAGTTTTTTCCCTGCACTTTTGGGTTCCCACACAGGGCAATGCAGTAGAACCAAAGCCTTGCTGGGGTTGTTCTGTTCTGCTCTGTCTTGTTTTGTTGAGGCATGGTCTCACTGTACAGCTCAGGGTAGCCTCCAGCTCAGTCTTGTTGCAGCCTGCAGAGTGCTGGGCTTACAGCCCTGTGGCACTACTCCCCAGTCAAGACCCTGCCTTTTGAGACTCATTCTTCTCAACTCTTCTCTGCGGGGTGGAAAGACTCTTGGGTAGATAGAGAGCTCCAGGCCACAGAACACTGAATACACTTGGTGATTCACAGCCTCTTCTCAGAAAGAGCTCTAGACTTTGCTGGGAGAAGCTGTCCTTTTCACTGAAGACCAAGCAGGAGTCTAAAGTGTCAACTCCGCTTACTCAAGATAGGGAGACATTACTATGTCCTGCCTCTGTCCAACATCCACACACTGAGATGTACAACACTCCTATCAGTGTTTGAGGGTTAACTAAGTGGGAAGACTTGGCCCCTCTGTGATCCTTCCAAAAGGTTTGTTTTTTCTGAGCATTCTCTACAGTTCACTCCCTTTCGTCTTAATGGGCCCTACCCATTGAGGTAGATTCCAGATCTTTCTCCTATATCTTTGGCTTGGCTCAAGCCTCTGACCCCTCCACAGCATCGTCTCAAAGCAGAGAGATGGCCAAAATAGGCAGTCAGAGGAGAGCAGGGCATTCCTATTACATCTGCTCAGTCTCTCGGCAGCCCTGTCAGGGAGCCTCTCAGNGTGACAGGCTTCTTCATTCACAGTGTGAGAACGGGGTGAGATACAGAGCAAGGTCCTTCAGAGGCTGGCTGCTGACTGCTGAAAAGTGAGAGAGATACTGCTGCTGGATGGGGGTGTTCTGCACAGACTCCTTTTGCTGTGACAGTCTGAACTAGGCTCTGACAACTGTGNGCCCCACAAGATTCTCTACCCTTTCTCTGCTTGTCATTGCCTGTCAGGGGGGTTGTTAATGATTTATTACAAGAAACTACGGTTGTCACTTTTTTTTTTCTTTTGTGGGTGGAGCGGAATAGAGCATGTGCCAGGCCACCCCTGCAGAGGTGGGGTCAGAGGACGACCTGCAGGAATCTGTTCTTTCCCTCCACCTATCAGCCCTGGGATCAAACTCAGGTCGCCAGGCTTTGNAGCCAGCACCTTTATCCACTGAGCCACCTCGAAAGCCCTTGTCATCATTTCTTTAACTCTTAATGTGCTGACATATAGGAATGGTACATTTTAATAAAGCAAGGCAATACTGACAGACTTACTCTACTAAGGTTTGGTCAATTCATTGATTGATTGATTAAAAAAAACTTTTGTTGAGCACTGGGATGNGTACTGCAGAATTTGATATGAACAGTGAATGAAGACACAGAAAAAATGAATTCTTGACCCTAACTCTTAAGAGTTTATTTTTGTTTTTCCAGTGCTGAAGATCCTACCCAGGACCTCACATTTGCAAGGCAAGTGTTCCACCACTGAGCTACACCCCATCCTCTAGAAGGCTGCATTCTAACTAGGACATAGGTGCCCACACAAATCACTGTACTACATACAGGGGGAGGGTAAAGAGGGGCATGGCAGTGAGAGTCACTCTACCTGGCAAAGGTGAAGGAGAGCATTTTCACTTACCAGGCCACCAGGCAGATACTTGGAGATTTCTTGGGGTAGCCTGACTGTCTTTGTGCTTAAGAAGCCAGCACCAAGATTAATAAAAGCAAGGGGAGTGCACAGTAAGTATTTAAAGTAAATGCTTCAAAAGTTTCTGTGTGCAACCTAACAGGAGCTCAGGGTGCAGACTCTTCCTTCTCACTTGGGAAAACGGGTTGACTGCCAATCATTTCCTCTTAATGGCCGGAGAAGCCAAAGTTGCATTTCTCTTCCCTGTTCCTCAGGGCAACTAATACAAGAACAAACAGGGTTCAGTACCAGGAATAAAGCTGACTCATACTCTCAGGCTTTCTCTCCTTTTAGAACACACTGACTGAAGACCTGGAATGGGATGACATTCATTCTCACAGAGAAATGAATGAAGTGGCCGAAGGCAAGAGGTCAGCAGGAAAGGAGGAAAGCGGGAGCTGAAGAGGAGGCAGTGGCGACTGCACTTTTCTGTTTGGATTGGTTTTGGGTTTTGAGACAAGGTTTCACTAANCAACAGAGGCTAGCCTTGAACTCTTGATTCTCTTGTCTCTTCCTTCTGAATATTGGAACTACAGGCATGCCCCCCTTCTTGCCCCCGCCCCAAGCCTCCTCCTATTAGAAGAAAGGGTGGTCCTGGGAAGGCCACATTTTAGGCAGATAGATAGGGACGTGCAGAAATAATATCCCTAACGTCNTAGGAGCAGAAAATACATGTTGATAACACAGACAGCCTTTTCCTCTGTGTTGTGTCTTTGCCATCTCTTTTATTATTCCTAGCTGGCATTTAAGTCTGCACTTAGTAATTTGATATTTATATGCTTGTTTTTGTATGGATCCTGTACCACTTGAGGGTAGCAACAGTGACATCTTATCCTCACTGACAACTAGCTCGGTGACCACTCTTGTTAGGTCATGAGGAAATGTTGTTGGATTTGATGTTGTAGGAGAATTGGACTTCAAGGGTAAACAGCTGCAAGGTCTGGCAATCCATAGGTCTGGCCAAGAATTTCCACGAGGCAAGCAACATTTGGCAAAGACAGGAGCATTCCATTGAAGTAGAGGAGGGCTGGGTTATGCAACAGTTCTGCAAATAAAATGTATTTTCTGGAGTGGCTCAGTTCTTTGAAAAGTAATCTAGGATATCTTTAGAGACATCACGTACTATGTATCCAGGGTTAATAGGAAGAGGCACAGTTAATTTTCTGTTACATGGCATTATGCTACAAATGGTACACATACAAGATTTCTTTTCTTTCTTTTCTCTCACTGAGGGGCTGGAGAGATGGCTTAGTTGGAGAATGCTTGCTGTGTAAGCCTGAGGACTTGAGTTCAGATCTCCAGAACCCATGTAAAGTCTGGGTGTGCTCACACCTCTCTGTAACTCTATCTCTGGGTGGTGGAAGAGTGGAGACAGATGGATCCCAAGAGTTCAGTGGCCAGCTAGTGTCGCCAATTAGTGAGCACCATGTTCAGGCAGGCTCTCGGTCAAAAGATAAAGTGAAGAGTGATAGTAAAAGATACCCAGTGTCAACTTCTGGCCTCATATACATGCATACCACATATGTGCACTGGCATGTATACTTGTGCACACGTACATACAGATCTCAACGGGGAGTCGGTATGCCTATAGATAAAATAACCAGAAAGTTGAAGTCAGTTACAAATTAAATATTACAATATTGTTATTGAAGATGTCTGGATTTCCTAAAAGGCTCATGTGGTAAAGGTTGGGAACCCNGCTAGCGGATCTGAGTATAGACAGGTGTTTGGATNTCGAGGGCTCTGACTAGTCCATGGATTAGAATATTAATGGGCTCATAATTCAATGGCTTTATCCATGGTGGACATGTTAGCAGTGGGCCTAGTTAGAGGAAGCAGGTTACTGGGGTCATGCCTCAGAAAGAACTGCCTTTCCCCAGGCCTCGTCCTGTCTCTCTTCCTACTTCCTGGCAGCCATGAGGATGAGCACTTGCGCTCTGCCTCTGCCTCCCCTTCCAGTGTGGAGCATCTCCATTGCCCTGGATCTGAAAGCTAGCTGACCACAGACTGGAACTACTGAAATTGTGAGCCAAGTAAACCCTTCCTCCCTTTAACTGTTTCTCTTAGGTATTTGTCACAGAGANTAAATGTCTGACAAGAGTGTCCTAAAGAAGGCAGCCTTCAGATGGGTCTTTGGAGTCCTCAAATCCCATGGAGCTTGGCTTCCTTAACTCTACGGACATTTGAAACATTAAAAAGTCTACTGCTTCCCCTCCCCCATCTCACCCTCTATTAACTCAAGATAGCATTTATTTGCAGTATAACACAACGTGCCTCTTAGTTTGGATTTATAACCCTAATTTGAATATTAAGTGTCATTCTACTTTAAGGAGTCCAATTTTTTTCTTCTAGAAGAACATTGTGTGACACCATTTCTGGATGACATGAGCAAATGTTCACTGACCCCAGATAGGGAATGGAGGACAGAGCAAAGTAAGGCTAACTTTCTGGGACTTTCTGAAGCCATTGGGTTACTTCCTGAGCTTAAGGAGCTTCCTGTCTGGTGGACTCTTTGGCCTCCCTCTTAACATCCTGTGTCTTAATGGACTTCCCTCCAACATGGAAGCTTTTATTTTATATTTGAGACAGAGTTTCTCTGTGTAGCCCTAGATGACCTGAAACTAGCTCCGTAGACTAATTTGGCCTGGAACTCAGAGATCCGCCTGCCTCTGCCTCCAGGGTGCTGGGATTAAAGGTGTGCACCACCCAGCTTAAAGTGGAAGGTTTTAATCACAGAGGAAACTGGCACACAACGAGAAACATGAGGAGGCAGGTGCTTGCTGCAGAAGGTCTGTTTCAAGTCAGGCTTTCAGTGTGTGAGGAGGGAGAGCTCCACTTTTACCTCTATTTCTAGCACTAGATTCTTGTCAATGACTTTCCCCATGAGTACTTTTTTTTTTTAATTTTT
>LZPO01097115.1:322295-334305 GCA_001675575.1 Neotoma lepida
TTTATACAAATGTGTGATCCTGGGAAAGTTCTATCCCCTCTCTGGTCCCTCAAAGGCTTTACTTTTCTTTAGGATAAAGCTATGAGCATCAGTAACTGAACTGAGCCAGGTACNATGGCACATGGTCATAATGCCAACTCTTGGGAGGTGGAGGCAGGAGGATCAGGTGTTTAAGGTCATCCTTGGCTATATACTAAGTTTGAGTCCAGTCTTAGCTATTCAAAACCACCTCTCTCTCTCTCTGGTTTTTCTAGACAGGACTTCTCAGTGTAGCCCTGAGTGTCCTGGAACTTGCTCTGGAGACCAAGCTGGCCTTGAACTCAGAGATNCACCTGCCTCTACTTCCTGAGTGCTGGGATTAAAGGTATACTNNATCACNGCTTGGCATCCTGTTTCTNATATACACATAAAATAATAAAAATTGACAAAAATTAAAAATTATCCAGCCTTAATAACCTCTGCTTCTAGTCTCTAATTAGGAGATAGGAAAATCAAGGTTTGCCTTGTGAATGGGTTGAGTGGAGGGAGGAACACTTCTATGTGGTCCATGAGGATCTGTCTTCTGCTTCCTGCCTCCTCCTTCTCTCAACTCAACCCAGGGGAGCATGAGAGGGAAGTGACTCTTGCCCTCTCTGCATCTTAGAAGCTCATTTGGAAAAGAATCCATTTTTCTAGCTCTTTCTCTTGTCTGGACCCAGAAGCCAGACGCTTATCGGTGTTTAATGAATCCAGGACCTAATTATTGAACGTACTCATGTTAAAAAGTGCCTTTCAAGTCATGCAGAGAGCTAACACAGTCTGAATAAAAAGGAAAGAAAAGCTATTATCTTGAAATGCCTGGGCTCCTACCTGAGCTGAGCCCTGTGAAGTCATTATGGGTGATTAGGGGCAGTCTTCCAGCACGGTACACAGTCCCAGTACTGTACAGGGAGTGATGGGAGGGTGTGTCCCCTCCAAGGCAGATTGGTCATCAGAAAGGACAACTTTCAACTTTTCGCATTTAGTTCTCCTCTATCCTGCTTTTTGTGAACATCCCTGGCTGCCCCCCCCCCTGCACCCCCACCAGATACGGTTATCTCAGCTTCCCCTTTGTTTAGCAAGAAAAACCACTGTGGTCTGAATCTGCAGCTGATTATTCTAGAAGCTTTACTTAAAGTCTTTCCCTGATTGTTCATCCAACTCATGCTAAGCTGATGGCTGCTTCTCTAGGATAAAATGGAGAAGATGGTGGAATGTCAGATTAGATTTGCTCAGGGTTGGACGGGGAAGGGGATAAAGAGGAGGCGGAAGAGTCTAGGATGAGCCCGGGGTTTTTAGCTGAGCAGCTGGGTGGATAGTGGTATCAGTTATTAAGATAAAGAAGATAGGTGGGCATGGTGGCCCATACCTGTGATCTCAGCACTTGGGAGTCAGAGGCAGGGGGATTGATGCAAACCCAGATCGGCCAGGACTACATAGGAAGATCATGCCTCAAAAAGAAGAGGGCTGGAGAGATGGCTCAGAAGTTAAGAGCACTAACTGCTCTTTCAGAGAGCCCAAGTTCAATTCCCAGCACCCATGTAGTGGCTCACAACCATCTGTAACTCCAGTTACAAGGGATCTGGCATCGTCTTCTGCAGTACCAGGGATACAGCAGCACACATGTAAGCAAAACACTTATACACAGAAAATAGAAATAAATATATCTTAAGAGAGAGAGAGAAGGAAAAAGAGAGAGAAAAAAGATGGAAGAGAAGGGGACAAAAAGAGAGAGTTTTGAAGAAGAAAGAACATTTAGAAAATGTTCTAAAAATTACATTTGTCGTGGGAAATTCAAGATAACTTGGCAGACCCAAATATCTAACACTTCACCTTGGGAACTCAGGGATGGGTCAGCTCTAGACGTGTATAATATNCAACTGACCAAAAGCACTTCCGGAGACTATACATAGAGGAATGACAGGTCTGCAGACCTAAGCCCTGNTCCAGGGCTTTCCACCAGCCGCTGGGCTGACCTGCCGTGCTCTGTGAAGAAGCAATGAGGGACGATCTTCCGGGAGCAAGAAGCAAAGAGGAAACACGAATTGCCTCTTCCCTCTCCGGCTGGTCTCCCTGTGTTGGCAGAACCTAACAGGCTGCGAGCTAGCGACAGAAATGTGTCTATGAAAGTCGCACCCCAGCATCACTGGCCTAGTGGAGAAGGATGGGCTTGAAACCGAGAGACATTAGTTGAGCAGGAGGCACAGATACTGAGGTACCAGCATAGTGTCTAAGGCCAGTCTGAGTGCTGAAGCTTTCTCCCATACTCCTCCTGGGCTTTGGATTGCTGAGGGCCGGCATATGGCAAAACTCAGGGGACTCAGGCTGGCATCGGCAGAGAGAGCTGCCGTGGTAGGGAAGCAGATCAACCAGGTCTGAAACTGAAATGGAGCTGGCGCTAACCTGCCAGGGATAGAAGCTCACAGGGCAGACGCTGAATAATCTCAGTGGACCTAAGGATGGTAAGGGGGAGCGAGGGCAGCACTGGGTCCCCATGAGGAGGCGAGCGAAGGAGCAGTGTTCAGAGGGCTAATTCTCTTTCAAGCCTCTCGTTTTCAGTCTCAGGCTGAGCAAAGGGGGAAGGCAGGGAGGTCTTAGTGGAGTTAAATAACCCTGTCCTTGCTTTCAAGTCCTCTCAGGTTAGGTCTTAGTGGACCCTATTTGGGTCAAGGGAAGGTGGGAGACAAGATCAAGGAAGGGTTCGAGCAGGGACTGGGGAAGCAAGGCAGGTCCTCGGCGATCCCTTGTTAACACAATAACCTAAAAATGGTCAGAGCATCACAGGGATGGCAGGAAGCAGTTCTCCCCTACTGGGCATAGTGTCACCTACCTCTGCCAGCTCGCCCATCAGACTCTGTTCACCTTCACCATCTGCCACTCAAGACCACAGCTCCCAAGCATAATTTACGGACTGTCANTTACTTCTCTATCAACAGGCTATCTGAGCTGCACTGACAGAAGTTTCTGGCGGAGTCACACTTGCTTAGTCATTTGAATACTACTTTCAAGCTCTGTGGTCTTGTCCCTTTGTGTAGCTCCAAGCACTTTAAATGTTTACAGTCAGGGAAGGACTGGGAAAAACATCCTAATATATTCTAATCTGCTTTTTTAATTTTTTTGTGACAAGATGAGCATCGAGTCCTTCAGGGTGGTCAGTATACTGGAAACAAGACCCAGGATCCTTGACTCCAAGCCAGGACTGGCCGCTCAGCTCACCATTTGTCCCCATCTGGCATAACTCCCCACCTGTAGGGAGCCAATTGTCCGGTCCTGCTTCCTGGAACTTTCAGCCTGCACTCTACTTCTGATATATACAAAGAAACAAAGATAACAGAACCAATGCTCACCACAGATTTGGACAAAAGCTATGATGACAGCTTAAGGCAAAATGCATTAAGGTCTCTGAATATTTCATGCCAGGTACATTAGAGCAGGGACATGATTTATTCAGGGCCGATCACCACCCATCGTGGGTATTAAGTCAGTGGGAAATATGTTNCAAGGGGGCAATGTGGGAAGTTTTTGGCTTCCTAGGTACTTTCCCCTAGGAATTATAAATAAATCTTGTGTGGATGGAAGGTGTGGCCCGATGTTATCATCTTACCTCATTTGGACCTCTTTAAGACTTTTTAGACATTTATCTATTTTGTGTGCAAGTGGCAGGGGTGGGGGTGGGGAGACCCATTCAACCTGAGTGTGTNGAGGCCAGAAGGCAACTTTGGGCAACCAGTTCTCTCCTTCCACCAGATGGGTCCTGGGGTTGCACTCAGGCAAGTGTCCTTACCAGCTAAACTATCTTGCTGGCTTGTACTTTGGCATCTAACAAACCTGCTCATGACCATCCAGTTCTCAGAGTCCCACTGTCTCATACCCTTACACAACAGGTCAGATCTGGCAGTCTTCTCTAGCAGCTAGTAACACTCTAGTTTCTGCAGAGAGGGGTGACAGAGTGAGCTGGCTTACTGGACAAAGAGAGGACTTGATTGATAGGAGAGAGAAATCCACAGTGGTGAGCAGCCCAGTGTCTCTTGCTAGCGTGGTGTATGCTCATCACTGAGCTGTCTCTTATACACATCTAGATGTGTATAAGAGACAGATATATGAGAGAAAAATAAAGGTTAAAAAATTAAAAGAATGCCTAAATATCATTTGTACTATGAAATAGAAGGATAAAGAGCTCACCAGCTTTTTAACAATGTTGGAGAGGTACGATGTCAGACATGTTCCCCTACAAAGAATAAAATTCAGTGAAGGGCCACTTTGGAAGATGTGAGCCAAACAAATGCTGACAGAAGAAGCACAGAGAGGTGTCTTAGGAAAATTGAGGATGCACAGACTTTTGTCTGTGGATCCTGTAACCAATTAATCCCCTATGGATACCAAGGGAAGACTCTGTGGTCTTTATTTCACAAGATCTTATACATCCCAGGCTGGCTCAAACTCAAAAGTGCTAGCAAAGGATAACCTTGAACTTCTGATCCTCCTGCCTCCACCTCCCCGGGGTGTGCCATCACACCTGGTTTATGTGGTGCTCAGGATTGAACCAGAGCTTCAGACTTGGAAGGCAAGCACTCTACCAACTGAGCCAGAGGGAGGGGTAGACATTATTTATCTCTCTCCCAGGGAAGGGGTTTTAACAACAACATTGCTTTCCATTAGAAGGTATAGGATGCTATTCCATCTTCATTTAAAAAATTTCTCCCAAAGACTGCGGCAGTGGTTTGAATGAGAACGTTCCCCACTGGTTCAGATGTTTGAATGCTTGGTCCCTAGTTAATGGAGCTGTTTGGGGAGGATTAGGAGGTGTGGCCTTGCTGGATGAAGTATGTAACTGGTCGTGGGCTTTGAGTTTTAAAAAGCCCTGGGCCATTCCCAGTGCATGTTTTGCTTCCTGTTTGTGTTTGCGATGTGAGCTCTGGGCTGCTGCTCCTGTTAACATGCGTACCTGCTGCCATACTTCCTCCACCGTGGTGATGGACTCACCCCTCTGGAACCGTCAGCCCAACTAAACCCTCCCTTCTCTAAGTTGTCCTGGTTAAAGTATTTTATCACAGCAACAGAAGAGTAACTAACACAAACTGACATTTGCCCCAATTTCTACCACAAAAAAATTTTTTTTATTTGTTTTCTTCATGTGCACATGCGCGCATGCACACACGCATGTGTATGTGTATGTGTGTGTGTATGTGTATGTATGTGTGTGTATATGTATGTGTATATGTGTGTGTGTATGTGTGTGTGTATGTGTGTGTGTGTATATGTGTGTGTATGTGTGTGTATGTGTGTGTGTATGTGTATGTATGTGTGTGTATATGTGTGTGTGTGTATGTGTGTGTGTCTGTGGTGTATGTATGCACATGTGTATGTATGTGATTGTGTGTGCCCGTGGAGGCCAGAGGAGAATGAAAGGGGCCCTGCTCTATCACTCTCCCCCTGCCTTTGAGACAAGGTCTCTCACTGAGCCCAGAGCTAGGCTGACTAGCAAATCTCATCAATCTTCTGCTCTCTGCAACCCCAGTGCTGGGCTTGCNGACACACATACGGCTATACGTGATGTTATAAAAGGGTATATGTTAGGCATTTGAACTCAGGTCCTCATGTTTGCTCAGCAAGTGCTCTTTCCTACCAAGCCATCTTCCTGGTCCTTACTTTCTTCTTTTGGAGTTACCCTTTCTTATTCTTTGATAGCTAGTTGTTTTTAAAAATAACTTAAGAGGCTGGGGAGATTGCTCAGCACTAAAGAGCACTGGCTACTCTTCCAGAGGATCCAGGTTCAACTCCCACCACTCACAGGAGGCATATAACCATCTATAACTCTAGTTTCAGGAGCTCTGACGCCCTCTTCTGGCCTTTGCAGGCACCAGGCACAAGTGGTATATAGACATACAGGCAGCAAAACATTCATCCACATTAAAAAATACTAAAATGATCTTAAATACTTTAAAAAAACATAAAAATTAAGTATTTAAACTTAAATACTTAAAGATACTTATGCCTTTAGCCCCAGCACTTAGGAAGCAGAGGCAGGCAGATCTCTGTGAGTTCGAGGCCATACTGGTCTACATAGCAAGTTCCATGACAGGCTCCAAAGCTACACAGAGAAACCCTGTCTCAAAAAAAACCAAAAAAAGAAAAAATACTTAAAGATACTTAAAAGCTAGATATTTATGTACTGTAGATTTTATTATTTGAAGCCTATTAATTTTTGTTACTGTAGTTTTTTCTTTTTTGTTTTTTTAAGAAAAAAAGATTTATGTGTATGACTATGTTTTGCTTGTATGATGTACCCTTACTGATGGTTGTAAGCCACTATGAGGGTGATGGGAACTGAANCTGGGTCCTCTGTAAGACCAGCCAGTGCTCTTGACTGCTGAGCCATCTCTCTAATGCGTGCTAGTTTTTTACTAACTTTTGTTTTGTTTTATTTTTTTTGAAACAAGGTTTCTTTATGTAGCCTTGGTTGTCCTGGAACTAGCTCTGTAGACCAGGCTGGCCTTGAACTCACAAAGATCTGCCTGCCTCTGCCTCTTGAGTGCTGGGATTAAAGGTGTGAACCACCACTGCCTGGCTTATTAACATTTTTAAAAGTTGCATTTTATATATACATATGTATATATATATGTATATATATACGTTGTGTGTGTGTGTGTGTGTGTGTGTGTGTGTGTGTGTGTGTTTGGGCACACATATTTGCTTTGCTTCTGGGTGCATGCCATCTGCCATGAGGGGCCATATAACCATACTACCCTCTACACACCTGGACCCTCCTCACCCCTGATCAATTGTCCAAGGCCCTAGTCTTGGGCTTCAGAGGAACCTGCATCTGGGAGCAGAGAACAGGAAACTTCTCACCTCCAAATTTCNTTCCTCCCTCCAACGTCCTGCTTCCATATAAATACCTCGCTTCATTCTTTCAACAAATGTTCTGTTCTGGCAATGTTCTGCATGCTAGAGCCACAACAGTGACTAAGATAGACAAGGTCCCAGTTCTGCTAGAGCATTCTAACACAATTTATTCTCTCCTCTGTGTCAGCTAAGTCTCCCCATCCTTCAGTACTAAATCTCACCTTCCCTTTGGAGTCATCTTTGCTTACTTCAGCATTTGAATGAGTAGGTAAACAACATGTATAAGGAACTTGATAAATTTTTGCTAAAATTCCTTCCTAGGGGAGACATAAACAAGGTCTGCNATTCNTTATAAGGTCCCAACCACAAACTGAGGTGAGACTCCACCGAAGTTTACTCTGGGGAATCAAAAAGTTCATTGAGCTTATAGAGTGTAACTGAGGGGTTACCTACAGGGGTGTGGGTGCTCCTCCCCCAGAAGGCCACACTGCAAAATCTTTACCCAGCAGGGATGGCAGCTTTCCCATAGCCAGATAGATGGAGCCCCCCTCCTCTAGTCTTCCCTGGCCCTGTTGTTCTAGCCCCTCACCGAGGTTACCAGCAAGNGAAAAGTTGTGTGCAACAGGTGATACGGAAAGGCGAGATACTCAGGTGAGGGTTCTGTGACCCTCCTTGCCCCCATGAGGGGGATGTAAANAGCCAACAGTTGGGATAATCTCTGGCAAACAGGCACAGCTGAATGCCCCAAGATGGCAGCTGTTCAACTTTGAGGACAGCCCTGTACAATATGTATGTTCCTATATTCTTATTTTACTTCACAAAAAGCTCTATAATGTGGGCAACATTGTCTCTTTATAGAAGAAATAGTTCAATGAAGAGTCCACAGTTAGTATATAGTAGTTGAGGGATTCAAGCAGTTCGCAGCCAAGCTCTCTATTGCTGGGGATACCTGTGGTAGCCCCAGTCTCTAACACACCCACAGAGTTGGGCTTTAATGTGTGGAGTCATTACAGATTGAAATGATGTCATTTGATTTGAATAGCAGAAAAAAATTGCCATTAAAATACTGAAATCTGTGGGTGTGATGGCTCATGTTTGTAAACCCAGCAAAGCACAGAGGGACACTGGAACAGGAGAATGAAAGTTTGGGGCCAGCTTGAGCTGACAGGATCTCACAAAGTAAATAGAAGGGGCTGAGGAGATGGCTCAGCCAGCAAAGTAAGCACAAGGGCCGGAGTTCANTCCCCAGAACCCACGTAAGAAAAGCTGTGTGTCGCAGTAGACACTTGGTATCCCAGCTGGGGAAATAGACGATGGATCCGTAGGGTACCNGCAACACAGGAAGGATGCCCTGGGTTGTTCTCTGGCTTCTACACACATGCATACATAAGTGTAGACACACACACAAACATACATACTGAAGTAGAGAGTTGAGAGGNATGGTGCACACCTACAATCTCAGCACTTGGGAGACTGAGGCAGGGGTATGGATGGGAGTGTAAGGTAAGATTCTGTCTCAAAATAACCAATAAATCAAAACAGAACAACACAAAGAACCCAAGCAGAAAGCCTTTTGCTCTTTGCTCTTTCACAGCTTCTCTTTATAGTGTTTGTTACCTGATGGCATTCTGCATCAAAGTCAAATGAATTATTAGTTTCAATTCTGTTCCTCCTTATATCATGCCATTTCACTTTTAAATGCAAACAGGAGTGCACTTAATCCACATGTGAACCCAGGACAGTTAAACAACTCACACTGTATAGCTATGTGTCCACAGATTTTTTTCTGACTAAAGCAGTGGACATAGTACTTGAAACTAGCTCAGGTTTTTCCNTCCTTCCATCCCTCCATCCTTCCTGTGCATCCTCCTCTTTTTCCTTTTTTTTTTGGTGTGAGATTCTCATTCTATAGCCTAACTAGCTATGTAGCCCAGGTTGGCCCCAAACTCCTGACAGTTTNCCTGCCTCAGCCCGAGTGCTAGGATAGACTACAGGCATTAGTCATCAAGCCTGCCCAGCTTATTCCGTTTCTTGACATGCACACCCCACCCACACTTACTGATGACTTAAGAACTAGAAAAGGAACCGGGGTTGTGGCATCTTCCCCATCCCACCCTGTTGTCACTTTCTGCCTGAGGCGCTAGTTTGTTTGTGCAGGAAAGTAACAGAAGGAAAAGAAACAACGGCTCCCTGTTTGGTCGTGTTTCTTACAATTCTAGTGTGNTGCTTCAGGGTGGAACACAAAGTGCGGCCTCTATGCACTGTCAGTGCCCCACCACTTCTTACAGGGGTACAGGAAAAGACGCCCCTAAACATGGCACATTGGCATTTGAGAAAAGGTGATGTTTGGGGCCAAGAAACCTCACTTTACACCGAACTTTCTACATGGCTGATTAACTGAGTTGCAGTGATTGTAGTAAGGATTGTTGGTTGGAATGTTGCCAGGCCACAGCTAATTACAATTTATCTTGGGCTGCCTTGAACCTCCTAAATCGTGACTCTTTGCCCCCTTCTGGATCTGGCCTAACATCATCTGGCATACCAGGTGAACCTTTTTGGATTATATTAATTTAGCAGACCACTAGCTTCCAGCAACCGATGGATTAAGAATGACACCACCATAGCACCTAAGGCCGAAAGTAGAGGCATCCTTCTTGACTGTAACTGACTGCCTGATGTCTCTGCCAACTGCATCTGGGAAGGTTCTTGATTTACGACTTGTCCTGCTACTACAAAAGCTTCATGAAATCATTACCATGTTGAGTCATGGAGTTTGAGGCTGCCTAAATCTATGTTCCTGAGCCATGGTCATTCATATTTTGTTTTAGAAAAAACTCCAGTACCCTTTAAGGTGAGAAGTGGTCCTTGCATTGACAGTCAAAAGCAGGAAGGTCTCTCTCCCTTCTCCTCAAAGACAGATGTCCTGCCCCACAGGGAAGAATGTCACATAAGGATGCCCAAAATCTGAACTACCAGCATTGAAATCTCCAGTGCAATGATTCTCAGTCTATGGGTCTGACCCTTGGGGTGTCAAATGACCCTTTCACAGGAGTCACCTAAGACCATCTGCATATCAGATATTTACATTACAATTCATAACAGAAGCAAGATTACAGTTACTCATAACAGTAGCAAGGAAAACAATTTTATGGTTGGGGGACATCACAACATGAGTAATTATATTAATGGGTCACATCATTGGGAAGGTTGAGAGCCTCTTCCCCTGTGTGTCACTTCTATTGCTCCTTTTGTCCTCTGACACAGCCTGTGCAATTGTCCCTGAAGACCGTTTCCTCTGGGTCTTTGGGATTTTGCTTTTCTTTGAACTTCTGATTCTCCTGTCTCTACCTCTTAAGTACCACATTTCAGGCATAGCTGGTGTGAGAAACTGGACNCTCTCCCAGCCTGCCTTCAGTGACTCAGAGCCAGCAGCCACATCCTCACCAGCCACTGCCAGGTGTGGCCCACATACCCTTTAAAAGGTCCTGCCATCACAGACCGCTGTCTTGCTCTCTCACATTCTCTCTTGCTCTCTCACTGTCTGTCTGTCTGTCTGTCTCTGTCTCTTTTGTCCCTGCTCCTAGACAGCCTTTTGCTCCCCCACAAAAATCTCTTTTGTGAGATCTGTTGTGTGGCGTGATCTTTGTGGCATACCTTTTCTCTGACCTGCCAAGGCACTCCTGCTGCATAAACCCTAACAGATGGGGCTTATTTTTAAGTACACACAGAACTGTGATGAAGAATGCTAATCTGTTTTTACACACACACACACACACACACACACACACACACACACACACACACACCTGTTTCCTCCACAGGAAAAGCTGCCAGTTGTCCCCTCTGCCTTTGAGGCCCATACTCTGTAATGGTGACTGTAAACTTTTAGTACGTTGTGAGGAAATGTTTTCTTTTGCAGTTCTAGGAATCAAATTCAGGGATCTGTATGTCCTTGGAAAGCACCCTGCTGCTAAGCAACATCCCAAGAGGTAAAAATTTTGTCCAGTAGAAAAGAAAGATGCCAAGAGTTATAGTTACATTTTCGCAGGAAGCATTGGCTTATCTTTACAGTTAAAAGCTGAGTCTTTCTCCCTCAGTGCATGTGTGGTAACACATACGTTTACTGTATGGTGAGTCATCTTTTTACTTTTTTTAAAGCTTGTGTGTGTGTGTATATGGTGTGTGTGTACAGGTGTCTTAGTTTGCTTTTTGTGGCTGTGATAAAACACTGACCAAAACCAACTTGGAGATGAAAGGGTTTATTTGGCTTATAGGTCCATCATTGAGGGAAGCCAGGGCAGGGGCTCAAGCAGGAACCTGGAGGCAGGAACTGAAACAGAGACCATGGAGTATCACTGATTACTGGCTTGCTCCCCTGGCTTGATCAACCTGCCTTCTTATACTTCCCAAGCCCTGGGGTGGCACAGCCCATGTGGGCAAGACCCTTCTACATCAATTATCAATCAAGAAAATGCCCCACAGACATGCCCACAGGCCAACTGATAGAGGCTATTCCTCCTTAGTTTAGGTTCCTTCTTCCAAAGCATATCCAATTGATAATAAAACTAAACTAATTAGCTATGGGCAGTGAGTATACATGTTTGTATTTGTGCAGGAGCATGTGTGTATAAGTGTATTAAGGATAAGGTTGATGTCGGNCATCTTCCTTGATTGCTCTTCACCTTGTATATTGAGTCAGTGTCTCTCACTTGAGAGCTAGCTAGCTAGTCTGCTTACTCGGCAGGCTCACCATTTCTACCTCCTGAGCACTGGATTACAGGTGGGCAACCATACTTGCCCTCATCTANCTGGCTGCTGGGGATGTAAACTCTGGTCCTCGTGCATGCAGAGCAGTGCTTTGCTCAGNAAGTCCTTCATCTTCTAATCTTTAAAAAATTATGCTCCAACCTCCTCTCCTCTGCACGTTCTACTCTCTTTCTTTCTCCTCTTTCTTCCTTCTTTCCTTTCTTCCTCTTTCTTTTTTTTTAAAAAAGATTTATTTATTATATATACAGTGTTCTGTATGCATGTTTGCCTGCAGGCCAGAAGAGGGCATCAGATCTCATTATGGATGGTTGTGAGTCACCATGTGGTTGCTGGGAATTGAACTCAGGACCTCTGGAAGAGCAGCCAGTGCTCTTAACCA
>LZPO01097115.1:375184-385397 GCA_001675575.1 Neotoma lepida
GGAACTCAAGGAGGCTCCCTCGCCCACCCCTGTCTCAATGGGTAAATTCTAACGGATTAAATCTAGCAGATGTCTAACCTACAGAACGACTAAAATGTTTCCTTCTCTTCGCTTCTTTCCCACAACAGACCCTTCCCCTGTGACTCTGGCGTAACGATGTCGGGATGAGGATAAGAGGCGGGGAGCTGGTGGAGCAGTTCTTGCAACGCCTGGAGCCTTGGGGAAGTTTGGCCTGGATCAAGAGAGGGCACCGCCCACTTGAAGCCCTGGGGGCGGGGCCTTTCCGGGGGCTGGGCCACGGCCGAGGGCGGGGCAGGGAGGCAGCATGCTAAACCGGGTGCGCTCGGCTGTGGCGCACCTGGTGAGCTCGGGTGGCAGTCCGACCCAGCGCCCTAAGTCCCCCGATCTGCCCAACGCGACCTCGACGCCGCCTGCCGCCCCAGAAATGCCTAAGAGCCCCCCGGCGAGGCCTGGGAGCGTGGTCGGGGCGCTCCAGAAGACCGCGGAGACTCGGGCGAGCTTCTCCAGACCCACCTTTCTTCAGCTGAGCCCCGGGGGGCTGCGNCGCGCCGACGACCACGCAGGCCGGGCCGTGCAAAGCCCCCCGGACACCGGTCGCCGCCTGCCCTGGAGCACAGGCTATGCCGAGTGAGCACCCCCGGGGCTCCCAGCTGAGGATGGGACTCCCACCCTTCCAGGAGACGCATCCAGGCCGCTGGGATGCGTCCCCCGCACGACGTTCCGGGGACCTTCCCAGGAGCCTGCACCCTTCNAGCCCTCTCTCGGAAGGGGTGCAGTCTCAATAGCCTTCTTCAGGACCTTGNCCACTCTCCCCCTCGCCGGCTCAGGACTGTCCCCTCCTAAGGAGAGCGCACGGCGCACCAAGGATGAGTTGGCCGGTTCACAGTCTCTACCCGCGGTTCACAGGCTAAGGGAAGGGAGGTTCGAAAAGGAGCAGTTCCTTTTCCCCAGGGAGATCACGGGTGGAAAGACTTGCTCACCCGCTTCCTGGCCCCAGCGCCCCAGTTCCCTGTCCTTCTTACCGGTCCCCTCCCCCTCCACACCCAGAAATAGCCCGGGACTCCAGAAGGCCGCGGGCTTCCCGGGGCGGGGGAGGGGTCGGCCGGCGGAGCGCGATGGTTCNCTTTGGACGCGGGTCTGCAGACAGACAGGTGCTGGTAGGGCAAGGAAACAGACCCCTTGTTCACACTGCCCGAGCGGCAGCGTGCTCCCAGAACGTGTAGATTGCTAATGCATCTTCGGGGAAAATCGAGCCAAACCACCAGGGACATGGGGGCACTGAGGTTGTGAAGTGAGGTGTTGGGTGGCCCCTCACCCTCACCGCCTCACTTAGCTTCCCACATGGGAGGAGTTTATAGCTAAGAGACTCTTGTNCAGTCCAGGTGAGCCTACGTTTCCTCTTACCCATCTTGGGCTGGAGCACTTCCTCACTGCAAGAGAGATCGGAACTTTCACTGGGTGGTTTTAGGGTGAGGGTGGATGTGCCCATGAATCACTGTCAGAGGTGGTTGAGACTGGAGATGGGAATGTAAAATTTTGACTGGTAGGGAAGTAAAACTTACTGTTCCTGTCTGGCCACACCCCCAGCACCACCTTCCAGAAAGCCTCCTTTGCCCAAGGATGAAGGAACTGAGGCAGACAGTTACTGTTGCGGGCCTTTCATGAGGTTGTACATTCTGCCACCCAGACAGTACTTCTTGCTGGCCCTGCCTTCTCCTCTTCCCTCTGGCTTGAAGCCCAGGCAGCTGTGACCTTTTTCAGCTTGGCCAGCAGGCAGGAGAGGATGTGTGTGTGTCTAAGGTGAGGTTATTCCAGGACCTAGTCTGGTGTCTAACCTGATGTGGGACACTCTGGCAGGGTCATCAATGCTGGCAAGAGCAGGCACAATGAGGACCAGGCTTGCTGTGAAGTCGTGTATGTGGAAAGCCGAAGGGGTGTTTCAGGGACCTCCAGGGAGCCTACCCAGAGGCAGGTAATAATACTTCATTCCCTTTCCTAGCCTCCAGAGGGTGACACCCCTCCCTGGGGATTTCAGGCACTGAAATCCAAGAAGTATGGAGGTTCTATCTCTACCACAGAAGCCCTAATGGCTTCAATTAGACCAGTTCCACTATGAATGTTTACTATTCATTTTAAAGTATAGCTGCTCATGTATTTATGGATGATTTAACTAATCAGTGCTGATCTTTGGATCCTTCATATTTTGAATTTGGCTCTTGTTTCTTTTGATACAGTAGGCCGTGCATGAAGAAGTGAATAAATCTAATTTGCCTTAATATCACACTCAGATCTCCTATATGATGTTTAAATAGATGCTTCCAGGCTTGTTCTGCCCTGTCACCCTCCTCCCCCACTGACTTCCAACTTCTCCTTTATCAGGGACTCTGCTTCCACTACTGGGGCCTGTTTGATGGGCATGCAGGAGGTGGAGCAGCTGAAATGGCTTCGCGGCTCCTGCATCGCCACATCCGGGAGCAGCTAAAGGATCTAGTGGAAATACTTCAGGACCCATTGCCACCTCCCCTCTGTCTCCCATCCACTCCGGGAACCCCAGGTTTCTCTGATCCCTCACACCTGGTCAGCCCGCAGTCTTGCTGGTCTCCACAGAAGGAAGTAACTCACGAGAGCCTGGTAGTAGGGGCCATCGAGAATGCTTTCCAGCTCATGGTGAGTGGGTGGCCTGTGCTAACAATGTGCTACGTAGACTCTCTAGTCAACACTGTGTGGTGGGAGTCAGTAGATGGATGGCCACCAGAATCCACACCACCTCTGAGAGCCTGAGCAGAACTTGGTCCTGTTACCCTATGTGGTCCTCCTCTCTTCCACTCTGGCCTGCAGAGGCACATAGTAGGGCAGGTGACTGTGAGTCGGAAGTTTTTCTGTTCCCTTTGATCCTTCCTCACCTGGCAGGATGAGCAGATGGCTCGGGAGCGACGTGGTCACCAAGTGGAGGGGGGCTGCTGTGCACTGGTTGTGGTGTACCTGCTAGGCAAGATGTATGTGGCCAATGCAGGTGACAGCAGGTGAGTGGGCTTTGAAAGTGGTGATGTAAGGGGCCACACTCTCCAGGATGATGGGAAAGCAGAGAGTGGGGTGGTGGTGGGTCAAGTATAAAAGATTGGAGGGATGGGCAGTGACAGGTATAAGGCACGGCTGGAAATATCTACAAGGGAAGGAAAGATGAGGACCTGAGGGAGGAATCATCAAGTTCATTATGGGGAGGGCCTGTTCCTTCCGGAATTATCCATGAAGGGGCCCGAGAAAGCCAGATCCAAGCCTTGTCTGTCTCCGGGCAGGGCCATCATTATCCGGAATGGTGAAATCATTCCAATGTCCCGGGAGTTCACACCAGAGACCGAACGCCAGCGTCTTCAGCTGCTTGTAAGTAGGGGCCAAACTTGAGACCCTAGTCTTTACTTTTAACACCTCTCCCTACGGAAAGCCTCCTACTGAGAACTTCCTGGGAAGATGCTGAGTGGACTGTGGAGCCCTGGCTGAGCTGGAGAGGTGATGCAGNAGGAAGGAGCCTGAGCTGCCATTGTAGTCTCAGTTGAGGAAGGAAGTAGAGTCAGAAGTGGGGGTTGAGAACAAAGGCCCCAGCAAGGGCATTATCTTAGTGCATCCTCATGGTCGCTCTCTATCCGGATTGCCTGGGGCTGAATCCTGCTTTGTGTACTTTGCTAATTGTGTGACCTCTGACAAGTCCCTTATTCAATGGTTCATGACTCACAAGCCTTTGTTAATTTATGTTAATATTAGGAGAGTGTGTAGTCTGCAGTAAACTTTATTTAAGGATCTACACAATTTAACAGCTGTATGTTGTATCTGGCTTGGTATGAGTGTAATGCCTTCTCTCCTGTCTGGCCCCTCCCAACCTCAGGGCTTCCTGAAACCAGAACTGCTAGGCAGTGAGTTCACCCACCTTGAGTTCCCCCGAAGAGTTCAGCCCAAGGAGCTGGGGCAGAGGATGCTGTACAGAGACCAGAATATGACTGGCTGGTAACACTTCCCTCAGAGCTGGGGCCGTTCCCATGGCAATGAAACCAGTCCTTCACCAGCAGCAAGGTGGAAGCTGCAGGGTGGGTCAGGCTGGGAGTTGGGGAATATGGCCATTCCCTGGAAGGCCTTGGTGGCGGTGGTACGTAGGGGATAGGGGCTTTGCCACCTGGGTGATGNCTCCTCTACTCCTCCCTCCCCAGGGCCTACAAAAAGATTGAGCTGGAGGATCTCAGGTTTCCTCTGGTCTGTGGGGAGGGCAAAAAGGTAAACCTGTGGGAGAGGTGGGAGAGGCAGGAAGACCCACCACAGTTTGTCCAGGGAGGTGGAGGTGTCACTGAAGAGTAGGTGTGGGAGGGTTCTGTGGTCTCAGTGAGTCTGAGAGAGGAGCTAAATAGCCTTCTTTCTCATTTCCCTCAGGCCCGGGTAATGGCCACCATTGGGGTGACCCGAGGCTTGGGAGACCACAACCTTAAGGTCTGCAGCTCCACTCTGCCTATCAAACCTTTCCTCTCCTGCTTCCCCGAGGTGAGCACACCTTTCCTTCAGGAGGCTCAGGCTGGCTTCTACCCAGGTCTCCTTTTTATCTCCAACCTCCCTGTCTAGCAACCCTCACGCCTCCATCCTCTCCCTTCTCCCTCCCTCCCAGGTACGAGTATACGACCTGACAGAGTATGAGCATTGTCCAGATGACGTGCTAGTCTTGGGAACAGACGGCTTGTGGGATGTGACCAGTGACTGTGAGGTAGCCGCCACTGTGGACAAGGTGCTGTCAGCCCATGAGCCCAATGATCCCAGCAGGTAGGGGGTTGCCTGGCAAGGTGTTGGGGGGCAGCATTGGTGAAGGAAAGGGCAAAGGGGAACAAAGCCTGGAGACCCACATATGGGCCTGTGTATCCATCTTCTCATATATATGTCGGTACATGAGTGTGCACGTGTGCTCCTGGCAGGTATACAGCTCTGGCCCAAGCTCTGGTCCTGGGGGCCCGGGGCATCCCCCGGGACCGTGGCTGGCGTCTCCCCAACAACAAGCTGGGTTCCGGGGATGACATCTCGGTCTTCGTCATCCCCCTGGGAGGGCCAGGCAGTTACTCCTGATGGGCTCAGCCCCATCCCCCTCACTGCCATCTAAGCCTCTCCATACTTACCCTTCTGCCCAGTCCAAATACTGAAGTTGTGTCCCTGACTCTTGAGTGGCCATTTATTTAATTGACTAGATTAAGAATTACACTAGATCCAGAATTACAGCGACTGACAAATAAACCAGATGATAAAGGTGTGTGTCATTATTTGCTTTGACCAGAACCTGAAAAGTGGACAATGGAAAGAACATTAGACCATTCCTAAAAATGTGGCTTCCCCTGATTCTTCTGCTGCCCCCTCTGCCCACTCCATGTACTTGCCATGAGTGACCCCATCTGCCTCATCCGTCTGTGGCTTCTTCCATCTGCTGATAGCTGCCAAGTCTGTGTGTCTAGCCCAAACCTTTGCTGAGCTTTGAGACCCATGCATCCNAGTCATCTCTCAACCATTTTCCTCCACAGTACTCTGGTGCTTCCGATCAATNCACCTCGAACTGGATTCACAGTTTCCCCCATAAATANTAATTCTCCTGCTTCATCCTTTTAGTGGGCACCATCATGGCTGCTCATGGTAGTAATCCAGCAGTTGGTCTGGTCACACCTGGCTTAGGTGTCTTCATTACAATTCTCAACTACTTCAGTCATTCAGGCCAAGTAATGTTTCAGGAAATCAGCTGCCTGTATGATGGTATATGCAACGTAGCCCAGCTGGGTCCTAGGCTGTACCATCTCAGTTTGTGTAAGTACACTTATTGCTACTCACACAATGATGAAATTCCCTAGCTACACATTCTCTTAACATCTCTAATACTAGGGATGTATGACTCTGCTGTTGTTTTAAANATCTTTNCCTATNTGCCTTTATCTCTGCCTCCCTCATCACGTCAGCTCTTTATTACACCAACTTCCTAACCTCAGNGGCCCCTTACTGTGCCTAGGACAGAACTGAAGTTAAAGTCCTGAGCATATAAGGACCTTCATAATATGATCTGGCTACCGTTTCTTTCTCCAGCCTCACCATCCTCCTCCAAACTCTGTGGGCTTGTCAGAGCTCCAGCTTATTCTAAATCTCACATTACCATTTCCTGACTATTTTACCATCCTCCAGGACTGAGATCCCACAGCCCCTGTATGCTGCTAAGGCAATTACCTCCAGGATTATAACTGCCCATAGGAGGAGCCAATGGGGAGTAGCTATTAAGAGCAAGGGTTCTTAAGTCCAACTGTTTTAACCCCACACCACTGTAACTTCTGTGAGCCTCCACGTCTCAGTAAAATGTAGATAATGCGATTGCCTCATAAGAACTAGACATAGTGTGGGTCGAACGAGCAAGGTTCATGTAATAAAGCTTCAGAAGTGTTAGCTATATTAGGTTGTCTGTGTTCTTCATTTAGACTGTAAGTTTTTTGAAGGCAGAAACTCATGGTCAGTATACAGCTTTCAGTTCACAGTCAACCAACACTTACTGAGTGAATTAAGAGGCCTGGGGGCTAAAGTGCCTTTTACCACCTCAGTTGCCTGATTTACCAAATGTGTGGTTTGGGCTTCAGATCCTGAGCAAGTGTCTGTGTATGTGTTCGCCTGTGTTTGAGACAGCTTTGGCAACCCTGCTCCCACAGGAGTACTGGGATTACAGGCATGAGCCTCAAGCCCAGCTGTACTTGCAGTAGACGCTGCATGTTTATTCTGCAAGTCTTTTTTGAAAGCTGTGATGAGCATCTAACATTGGTCAGATGGTTCAGAGGGCAGCTTGGAAGAGGAGCATGGGAGGCAGCAGGGGGCCAGCACTTTCCTAGGCGTCCTACAGGCCTGACTGTAAATTTGATTTTTTAAAAAAATTTATTATGTATACAGTGTTCTGTCTGCATNTNTGCCTGCAGGCCAGAAGAGGGCACCAGATCTCATTCTAGATGGTTGTGAGCCACCATGTGGTTGCTGAGAATTGAACTCAGGACCTCTGGAAGAGCAGCCAGTGCTCCTAACCTCTGAGGCTGATTGATTGATTTTTGAGACAGGGTCTCATGTGGCCAAGGTTGGTCTGGCCACCTGCCTCTGTTCCCTGTGTATCATCATGGTCCACCTCACTGTAAATTCTTGCTGTCATAAATCGTTTGCCAAACCACTTCCCTGGGCTTCAGTTTCCTTACAGGCAAAATGGAATGGGTGAACTTATTCCAGAGATCTGCGTGTTTAAAGAATCCAGCACTAGCAAATAAAATATTGGTAGACTTCCTCCAACACTCACCTCCTGGGCCCTTTATAAGGAAGGAGAGACAGGATCGGGTAAACAACTAAGAAACACATCAGACTGGTCTCAACAGCACAATACAATAGGAGTATGAGCTCAGTTCCCAGTTGGCGACGCGGAAGGACTTCCAGGAGTGTGCTCTTTACAGGACATAGGGAAATTCCCGGCGAAGGAAGGGCCTTGTAAGGCGACAGTGACTGGGGACTGCAAATCGCAAAAGACTTCCAAGGCTCGGGATAGCGTCGTGTTACACTTAACGCAGTGATTCCTGGAGCAGAGAGAGAGTGGGCAGCTTCTGCATAACCGGTCCCCTCGGTCACGGCTAGGGCGTAGGAGGGGGCAGAAGCCTCGAGGGCTGCTTGGCCACGCGAGGGCAGCAGCGGCCCTCGCTGACCCCACCCTGGGAGCCGCTCAACTTTCGTCCGACTCGGGTCCGCCCCCCACGGTAGGAGGGTTGGAAGTAAAGGGGCCGAGGCCGAGTCCTCTGGGGTCCTACCCGCCCTCTCACCGCCCAACAATCCAGCTATCTCCCCGGCACGGTCCTTCCAGCTCCAGCCCCACGCCCCATGCCCGGCCCGCAGCAGGGGTGACCCGCGGCGGCCCGGGGCCGGGAACAGAGGCGGGCCGAGCCAAGGGCCGCCCCCCGTCGACCCCCCCCCTCTCCCCCGACTGGCCCGCCCCGAAGCGGTGCTGGAGAGTGGGGCGGGGTTCGGGTCAGTCTCAGCCTCCGGCACCGGCCGCGCAGCTGGAGGCGGCGGAGCGGAAGGTACCCGGGCCCGAGCTGGGGGGTGGCGAGGCGTCGTGGGAACTCGGCTCCGAGGAAAGCACTTTCCCGGTTTTCTGATCGCTCGGGGAACGGCCCGGCACGGGGCTCCGGGCTGGGCATGGGAGAGCGCCCCGAGCTGGGCATGGGAGAGCGCCCCGAGCTGCGGGACAAGCGCTCTAGCCTTCTAGGTTAGAGCGCTCTCGAACCAGAGCCTCTTCTCTTTCTGAGTCCTGCCTTTCAGAACCTCCCTAGATCCACTTGGATCTCTGTGAGCGACCCTACCCAGACGCTCCAGTTCCGGGCGGGGCGTAAAGGAACAGGGCCTTAGGCCGGCTAGGGGAGTTCTGGCCTGGGAAAGGGAATGGCGGGAATAGGGGCGGGTGCTACTACTGGGGGCTGCCACTGCCTGGCGGGTCTGGACGCCGCCCTAGACGGTTTTTGGAGCTAGTCTGAGCTAAGAGGTTGAGACGACTAAGCAAGATCCCGCTCCTGTGTTGTGTATGTGCGTCTGAGAGTGAGGAAAAAACCAGAACACCAAAATCCCAGACTCTGCCTCCTACCTTGTTAGGAGGTTTAGGAGTGTTAGGGGGTTAGGCCGAAAGCTGGGGCCCATTTCTTCCTTTACTTCTGGCTTTAAAGTTAAGGAAAAGGTATTGCCTGGGGAGTGATTCCTTGCCTAGATCTCAGGGGAGCAGAGTACAAAGGCCTGATGGATCACCTGAGAAACCAAGAGAATAAGGAGGGCTAGTGTTTTGTCCCGGGGAAGGCCCCAGAAGTTCCAGACCCCTCTCCAGGCCCTGCCTAAGGTTTCCTTGTCTCTCTTAGGGTCGGTGGGGCAGTTCCTCTGGGACTGCGTTTCACAGGGAGTGTGAGCCTTGGGCCTAATGCCCTGGCTTGGTCTGGGTCTCCAATTCTTCTGGGCCAAGAAGAGGCTAGATGCAAAATTTTCTGAGGTGGGGGCTCTAACCCTGCCCCGAAGTTACGGCCTCTGCCTCCTACCTTCTGGTGCCAACTATGTTGCTGTGGGGCAGCAAGTGGCACATGCGTGCGGAAGTGACTAGCGTTTGGTGTTGTAGTCATCACCCTCCCTCAACACTGCCCACCCTGGGTTGGGGCTGTCTCATCCAGCCTGTATACAGCTGGACTAGTTGAATTAATGGGAGTAGGTGGGGGAGTTGGAAGAAATCCTGTGGCCTACCTGGATAGACTTCTCAGATCTCCCTTTTAAAGGAGATGAACAGCAGAGTGAATGCCTTCTCTGTTTTTTGGGGGGGTATCAGGGAGAACCCCTTGTGGCGGGGGGTGGTAAGTGTGGCTGTGCATATTCAACTATAAATTCTCTGTGACTCACGTCCTCTTCCCTCATATCCCAGTGTGTGGTGTGTGTGTGTGTGTGTGTGTGTGTGTGTGTGTGTGTATGTAGGGGAGGAGGAACCACCCAGGAGCCTGATGCTATAAAGAATCAGCCTGGGGCTGGATTATTCTGCTTCTTCCTAAAAGGCAGGCGCAGGCCAGGGTCTGAGATGGTGGTATGTAGGGAGTAAAGCAGCCAGACAGGATATGGGATTGAAAGAAAAGCCAAGTTTGGGGCTGAGATCGGGTTACTGTCCCCTTCTTAACTGCTCCCTGCCTGGTCAAAGCTTGGACTGATCCTCATTAGTCTTTTGGGGCTCCTCCCAGTCCAGGCTCTAGTTCCCCCCACCTCCCTAACAGCCTTGCCTCCATCCCTACTCCCAAGCTGGCTGGTGCTCTCCCTCCCCTCCAGGTCTGTAGGCCTGGGGACCGCAATAGCCTGGTCGGCTCCCCTCGGCTGGGAGGGAAGAGAAGCTGCTTGTTCATGTGTGCTGGGATGTGGGACACATGCAAACACTGCGAAGCCGACTCCTAGCCTTGAGTCACAGGGAGGTGTCTGCAGGGCCTCAGGGTCAGCTGGCCTCTGGGAGGAAGGGGCTGTTCCAGAGTGGGTGGAGGTGATTCCCAAGTGGATTAGCTCCGTCACAGCAGTGCTGTGATAGATGTGTGGCTCCCCACAGTGTGGTCATTGTCCCCTGTCAGGGGCTGAGTGACCCAATGTTGCTGCCAGGCCCAGGAGGAGGGGG
>LZPO01097115.1:385466-404283 GCA_001675575.1 Neotoma lepida
TGAGCTGCCAGGACTGAGCCTTCTTTGTGTGACTGAGACTTTGGGGAAGGGATGGGGTGGGCCAGGGAAGCCAGCCGGCTGCTCCCATTGCCCTCTGGCTTCCTTTCTCTGCTTCTGTTCTCACCTGTGGGGTGCCAGTCTGGATCACTAGCCCTGCTTTGAGAGCCGCCCCTGCACCTTATGTGTGTCTAAACCTCACTGAACCCTGGTTTCCTACTTTTGTCAGAATAGGATGGTCTGGGGTCAGTGAAATGGCTCAGTGGGCAAAGGTACTTGCCAAGCAAGTGTGATGACCTGAGTTGGAGCCCAGGAAGCCCCTGGGACGTAGGAGAGAATTGACTACAAGTTGTCCTCTGACTTCCAACATCCACCTAAGAGGCAGCCAGAGAGCTGAAGATTCTTCTCAAAATGCCCAACAAAGCATGTGTGTCCAGGGAGAGACGAACACCCAGTGGCTCTATTAAGTGTTCCTTGCTTTACCCTACCACCTGTAGCTGGCTTGTGACCAGGCATGCATGACTTCTATTGAGGAACAATCTAGTCTAGCTTGCATTTTCGTGATTATTAATGAGTCAAAATCCTGGTAACAGAAGCTGATAGGCAAGGCAGAGAAATCTAGGTCTCTGGGAGCATACCCGAGCACTTCTCAGGTGTCCAGGGTTTTGCACGTGCATGGGTAAGATTTAAGCCAGTATTCCTGGCTCCCATGTGCCATTGTCTTCCTCCTGATCAATTCTAACCCATCCAGGAAGACCTGTTCTGACCAGCATTTCAANGTCTTTTGCCTGCAGGATTGGTTCTTGGCAAGAGCATGCCTTGGCAAGCCCCCTTCCCTTCCTTTGCTGGATGTTGTGGTTTTCACGGAAGCTTGGGGGCCCTAAAGCGTGCTATTGGACTGCCAGTCTCAGCCATGGCTGCAATCCGGAAGAAGCTGGTGATTGTGGGTGACGGTGCCTGTGGGAAGACTTGCCTTCTCATTGTCTTCAGCAAGGATCAGTTCCCAGAGGTCTATGTCCCTACCGTCTTTGAGAACTACATCGCAGACATTGAAGTGGATGGCAAGCAGGTGAAGGCCGAGACTTTCTTGCCTGGGAATCCTGCCCCCAGTCATGTAGGGCCCTAGAATGCCCTTTATTAGCTCCCATGTATACATCCTTGCCTCATTTCCCTGCTGGAACCAGCAGAAGTTAGGAAGTGAAACCGTAGCCCTAGAAAACCTGGATGTACTATCTGGTTCGACCACATACTCGCTCTGGAATCTGAGCCAAGTCCCTTTGCCTCTGGGCTTAACCTCTCCCCGCTGCAAAATGTGCATGAGGGCAAGACCTACCCCAAAGGGTTGCTGTAAGAATTAAATGCTGCGTACAATGGCAGCTCATACACCACAAAGACCAAACCCACCTGAGCTGTTTTTAAGAAGTGTATTGTTGGTTTTGTGACTGGTCAGTACAACTCGGCACAGAGTCAGTGCTGAAAAGGCGTTTAGGAAGCTTATAGCACCAGTGATTTCAGAGGGCCTCGGGGTGTTAGGTTTGGGATCCTTGGGCCAGCTACTCAGTAGCTCTATGTGTCAGGTGGAGCTGGCTCTGTGGGACACAGCAGGGCAAGAAGACTATGATCGCCTGCGGCCTCTGTCCTACCCGGACACTGATGTCATCCTCATGTGTTTCTCCATTGACAGTCCTGACAGTCTGGGTAAGGCTTTGGAGGAGGGATTGAGAGCCTGCAGAGGCTGTGGGGAGGGAGTGTTGGGAGCATGTAGGCCCTGCAGGTCTCCTTTGCTATNGAGATGGTAGCTCTTGGGGTAGAGGGTGTCCACTACAAGGGGCTTTGAGCTGTGCGGGGTACTACTTGTTCAGTAGTCTCTGTGACTGCTGTGGAAGACCAGGGGATTCTGGTGCTCTGTGGGCACACCTACACCTTTTGGGCTCTCTCTGCAGAAAACATTCCTGAGAAGTGGACTCCAGAGGTGAAGCACTTTTGTCCCAATGTGCCCATCATCCTAGTGGGGAATAAAAAGGATCTGAGGCAAGATGAGCATACCAGAAGAGAGCTGGCCAAGATGAAACAGGTGGGTGGGGCAGTTCTTGTGAGGAAGGGTCCTTGAGGGTGGAAAACTGAGATGGAAAGCAGCTGATAGCCAGCCTTAGAAGGGACTGTGATGTTCACCTCCTGCCATCCCGTGTCTGCAATGTTGGGAGAACTAGAGGGTCCGCAAGTACCTGAAGCGTCAGAGAAGTGACTTGTCCAAGGGCATTTTTAAAAAACTATTCCAGCTTATGGTCTGGTCTGTCTTTGGAGTTGGGGCTACTAAGATGAAGAGCCATCCACATCCTCAGGGGGCAGCCGTGTCAAGTGAGGGTGTGGAAATTGTGCCATTAAGAGTGGCCTGGGAAGGAGGGCATGGTAAGTGGCTGGAACAAAGGCTCAGAGCGTGTGCACTCAAAGACTCGCTAAATGACTCTAGGCTGAGGCTTATTTAGAGGAAGGTAAGGAAGGTAGGCTATCTTGGGAGGATATTAAGGTGTTAATTGGGGACAGATGTCCAGTCTGTATGTTAGTAAAAATATTCTAGTAGCTTTGTAGGATGGACTAGAGCAGTGGTTCTCAACCTGTGCGTCATGACCCCTTTGGAAGGTGCGTATCAGCCAATTGCATCACGATTCATAACAGTAGCGAAATCAGTTATGAAGTAGCAACGAAGTAACTTTGTGGTTGGGGCCACCACAACACGAGGAACTATATGAAAGTTGAGAACAAGTGGACTAGAGGAAAATGAGAATGGGGGTCAGCTGGGCAGTGGGCACTTGTTCAGAGGAGAAATGAGCATGTGGGAATAAGGCTGGGTGGGAGGAGGGAATAGACGGAATTCTGAAATGGCTTCTTGGGTCTTAGGGCCCGCCCCAGCCTGGAAACTGCCTGTGGTAGCTGGGACCTGGGTGTTCTGCAGGGCGTGTGGAGGGCATTTATTTGCCCCTTCTTTTGACNCCATTATCTTGTCTTCGCAGGAGCCTGTTCGATCTGAGGAAGGCCGGGACATGGCAAACAGGATCAGTGCCTTTGGCTACCTTGAGTGCTCAGCCAAGACGAAGGAAGGGGTGCGGGAGGTATTTGAGATGGCCACGCGGGCTGGCCTACAGGTCCGCAAGAATAAGCGCCGGAGGGGCTGTCCCATTCTCTGAGTTTCCCAAGATCTCTCNAATTTTCCCTCTCTCCCCTTCACAGGGTTACAAATTACCCTCCCCCCCAATCCCATTCCACCCTTGTAGG
Organism: Neotoma lepida; assembly: GCA_001675575.1. Lineage (NCBI taxonomy): Eukaryota > Metazoa > Chordata > Mammalia > Rodentia > Cricetidae > Neotoma > Neotoma lepida. The sequence continues at coordinate 388,737 of LZPO01097115.1, forward strand.
ACTCCATGCTGCCCATTTCCTTTTTGGGTCTTTCCTGCCCAGGACTGCATGAGTTTTCCCAGCCCCAAGATGGGGCTGGTAGGCCCTTCCTCCCTGCCTCTGGGAACCAGGCTCCTCCTCCTGCTGCACTGGTCCAGGGATAGGGCTCTCTTAGCCCCTTTGGCCTTCCCTATATCACACACCAGCACTTTATATATTTCTGGCTCACAGGAGGAGTCTGGGGTAGGGACTGGGGTTTCTGCTTTGGGTAGTAGTCTTGTCTCTGACTTTACTTGGTGGGAGGGCAGGACATGAATAAAGGTCAAAGGTTCCACCACGTGTGGCAGCTTCCTGTCTTTCCTGGTCTACCTTGGCTGTAAGCCCAGAGTCCCATCTTTTTTTCTTCATTTCCAAGTTGCTGGCCAGGCTGGGCCCCTGTCTGCAGAGGCAGGGCTGGGGGCGGAGGCAGCAGGGGACAGGGTGGAGTCTAGCGTAAAGGATGAGGTCATGTTTGGCTGACTGCCTGGATGGGTGAGGGGAGTGGTCTGTACCATTGGCTAAACATAGAAGCCTGTGGGTGGCTTCCCGGTCCACTGGGTTTCCTGTCCTCCACGTAGTTCTGAAGGGGTGTGGCTCTGGACAGATACCCTCCTGGAGGGTCAGCTTAGGGGCACAGGAAGCAAGGCCAGGCTGATGAGACATAAGCAAGAGGCTTTTTGCATAGAATGGCATTTTGTTTTTCTTAAAGCAGCTCAGCAGTAGACTGCTTGCCTAGCATATTTGAGGCTCTGGGTTCAATCCCCAGTACTGCAAAGGAGAGGGGAAAAAAGCTCTCTTCCACCCCTTCCTCCAAGTTTTAGCAGCTTGGGTTATTTTCCCTAGCAGAGGAAGGGGCGGGGTGGTTTGGGCTGTAAACTTCCCAGCCTTCCTGTCTCTTGCAGGGACAGGTGAGCTGGGTTCTGGGTCAAGGACAGGCAGCAATAAGGCTTGGCTGGTGTGAGAAGGTGGCACCTGTGTCTTCAGAGCTCATTTCTCCACTCTGGTTCCACTTGTAAGGGCAGGCCCCCTTCACCATCCCGCTCCTGGGGGAGATTTTGGTGACGGCGGGGCCCTAGGAAGAAAAGGAGACATACTTGGTTTTCTCTGCCTCTTCCCACAACTCCCCCTGCCTGGCCCACCATGGCCCCATCCGTACCTGAGGTAGAGGGGCTGAGTTTGCTTAGACCTTGGAGCAANTCCTGTCCCTGCTGCAGGTCNAGTTTAGCAGGAAAGGGGCATCCAGTATACCCCCCATTTTCTTTACAGAACTCCAGGAATCTGTGGGAAATACAGGGACATTGGCGTGGGAAGCTGTGCAGGCTTGGCTGCAGAGCAGAGGCACAAGGCAGAGTGGCTCAACTTCATTTAATAATTCAGGGTGGGCATGGTGAATACCAACAGATCTGAGGACTAACAGAGTCTAAGCCGGTGCTTAGTAAAGACACACCTGCCCTAGCCTAGGGCTCGAAGTCACCAGGACCAATAATGGGGTGGGAATGCTTACGTTTTCCAGTCTGGGTCATGGCCTAGGAGGAGGGGGTTGCCCACTACGATGAGCAAAGCCTTGGCCCGGGTCACAGCCACGTTGAACCTCTGGAAGGAAGAAGTGGTGATGTCATGGAAGGGACAGGCCCTAGGGAAGAATTCGTGCCACCCACAAGCCTTCAAACCTTGGGGTTCTTAAGGAAACCGAGGTTAAAGTCCAGATCCAGCTGCACAAAGCTCTGGCTGCTCCGGACGGTGGAGATAAGGATGACACTTCGTTCTTGCCCTTGGAATTCTTCCACAGAGCCCACCTAGAGTGCAGAGGCAGGTCTTAAGACCAGGTAGGCCTAAGCGGAGCCATGGAGACAAAGACGCTCTAGGGGGCAAAGCTGCCAGGAAGGGACAGACAAGTCACTGGTTACTTGGAGATCAGTGACAGGAGTGCAGGGCCAGGAAGAGGGCAGGAGGCCTGCCTGCTGTGGAGGCCTGAAGAACAGAGCCAGTTACAGGGTGGGGCCTGGAAAGTGTTCAAAGCCAAATCAAGTAGCAGGCACTGCAAAGAGTTCTCTTCCCTGGAGACAGTCACTAATTTGGTCAGAATATCTGAGGGAGAGGCCTGTAAATCATAAAGCAGTGGTTTTCAACCCTGGCTCCACACAACAGAGTCACCCGTGGAGCTTTAAAAAAACAAAACAAAGCTGGGCGGTGATGGCGCTTATAATCCCAGTACTCGGGAGGCAGAGACAGTCAAATCTCTTGAGTTTGACTCAGCTTGGTCTACATAGTGAGTTCCAGGACAGCCAGAGCTACCTACACAGAGAAACCCTGTCTTGAAAACAAAAAATAAATAAATAATAAAACAAAAACAATAACAAAAACCCACCCTGGCTTTTCCGCCAGCCAACTATGGTAATTGGCTGGTTGGGACCAAAGCAGTGGTACTATAAAAGTTTTCCAAGTGATTTTTATCTGAATCAGTGTTGAGTCACCCCTTCAGACGAAGAGTTAAGCTATAGAAGGAGCAAGGAGATAACATCACGTGACAGGCAGGGTTGGTCTAGAGAGTTTGGACTTCATCCTTAGGGCAGAGGCCACACACCTGACTGATAAGAAAAACATGGTGCTTGTTAAAACGAAATAGACAGGCCTCCAGGTTCCATCTCAGAACTACCTGGGGGAAACCCCAGTTTCATTTTAAGGAAACAGGGTGAGACAGGACACAACACAGACTGAGGTCAGAGGCACAAGGCTGGGAGAGAACGTGGGATGTGTGTCACCTTCAAATCCTTGATGTCATCCAGTCCTCGAAGTTCTCGGTCAAGTTTGGTGATGCAGTAACGGATTTTTTCTACCTGGAGGGAGGGGATAGGTGCTTTTCTCTCTTGCCATCACCCTCACACAGGGAGGCAGAGGAAGGCAGCTGGCCAGGGTGCCGGCCGTCAGAGGGAAGTCATAGTCCTGGACTGAGGGCCTAACCTGCTTCCGGTATGGGGAGATGACGCCCACACTCCGGGGGCTCAGGCGGGCTTTACCCTTCTTGGAGGAAGGGGCCAGGAGCTGTTTCAGGTATGAAGTCACCGTGGCAGCCTCTTCAGGGTTGAAGAAGGATGGGCTATTGCCCTCTCGCTCATCTTTGCCCATTACACCGTGGAAGATGATGGGAAAGCCCTGGACACAATGAAATGAGAACAAACCCTCAGGCTGGTCTCCCTGCCTCCCTACCCTCTAACCCAGCCAGGGAATCAGGGCTTCCAGGCCATAATGACAAAGGGAGGGCTTTGTGCCTTCAGGAGGAGGGAGTCAGGGGTCCAGGGTTGGAGCCCTGCCCTACTCGGCTCACCTGCTGAGGCAGCCCCTCCCAGCGGCAGAACCGTTCCCGATCTACCACGTCTGCACAGGCCTGCAGCTCTCCATCATAGTACAGCTGGTTAGGGATATCCAGGATGGTGGGGTGAGACCTGAGGCAGGAGGAGAAAGAACCAGATCAAGACCCCTTGGGGGACCCCTGCTCCACGTGCTCCCCACCCCCAGCCTCCGGCCCTTCCAGCCATGCCCAGGTCTGCTGCCAGGGGCCGTAAAGACAGAAAGCCAAATGTGGTTCTAATAAGCAGGCAGGCTAGGGCTCTCGCTGACCAGCCAAATTCCTTTTAATAACCAAGAAATCAGGACCCATTCTCAGGTTTTAGTTTACCAAACAAGGACAGCCCCCAAACAAATTATCATCTATTATCACCGCTATTTAACTAGGTTAAACCCCCAAAATGGAAGTATCGACACAAAAGCATTTACAGAACTTTTACAATTATCACTGTGTGGTGTGGGTAGTCATGCTATGCTATGTGTGTGTGGAGGTCAGAGGACACCTTGTGGAGTCAGTTCTTTCCTTCCACCTATAAGCGGGTTCATGGGTTTGGGAAATCCAACTTGGGTTGCTAGGTATGTGTACAGCAAGTACTTTTACCCACTGAGCCATCTCAACCCTGCCATTTTGAGACGGTGTCTGACTGTGTAGCCCAGGCTAGCCTTTAAACTCTGAATCTTTCTATCTCACTCAATCTCCAAATGCTGGGCAACCATGGCCCAGCTTACATTTACTCAACTCTTAAAAGATTTTTATTATTTTTAATTATGTGTGTGTGTGTGTGTGTGTGTGTGTGTGTGTGTGTGTGCAGGTGACCAAAGCTGTCAGATCCCCTTGGAGCTGGAGTTAGAGGAGCCTATGCGCCACCTGACACGGGTGCTGAGCATAGGTTCTCTGCAACACTTTGTTTTTTTAAGATTTATTATTATGTATACAGTGTTCTGTGTTCTGTCTGCATGTATTCCTTCCTGCCCGCCAGAAAAAGGCACCAGATCTCATTATAGATGGTTATGAGCCACCATGTGGGTGTGGGAACTGAACTTAGGACCTCTGGAAGAGCAACCAGTTCTCTTAACCTCTGAGCCATCTCTCCAGCCCCTCTGCAACACTTTTAACTGCTGAGACATTTGTCCAGTCCCAGATTTACCAAACTCTCATTGACAGTCTAGAACTCACCTAAGTACTGATGTTAAACTTCCTAGAAGTACATAAGATGGTGAGGGTGGTATACCTGTCTCTTATACACATCTAGATGTGTATAAGAGACAGGTCTAGAACTCACCTAAGTACTGATGTTAAACTTCCTAGAAGTACATAAGATGGTGAGGGTGGTATACACCTACAATCCTAGCTACTCAGGAAGCTGAGGCAGGACTGCTTGAGCCAAGAGTTAAAATCAGCCTAGGCAACACAGGCAGACCTTGTCTCAAAGNGGAGAGGGAAGTTGGGGATGTACATTAGTGGTAGAACACTTGAATGCAATATGCAAGGTCCTTGGCTAAAGTCCCAGCATCCCACAAAATATAAAAACCACAAGTCTATAGGCCTCAGTTGTATATATAATTCAACTAACAATAGTTTTAAGAAAAACTTAGGCTCCCCGCCTTTCTTTTTTCTTGTTGGATTGCCTAGAAACTTAGACCCATCCAGACACATTCTGGACTAACGACCTCCAATATGCAGATAAACCACCAGTCCAAGAAGCAGCTACCTGCTAAGTCACAAGACAAGTAGCTCTAGGGGGGCTACCAAGGAGACCCTCCCCTTCTTCAACCTGACAAGCAGCAGAGGTGGGGGCAGTGATACCTGTAGTTTCGGAGCAGTTTGGTGATGAACTGGGGGTCATAGCCATTGGGGCCCTTCTTGTACAAGGAGTTGTAGGTGAGCAGGCGCTCTAGCAGAGAGTAGCCAAGTCCATGCTTCAGTGCCAGTGGCGAACGAAGCACAGGCCCCAGCTGCCGAGGGTCTCCAGCCAGCACCAGCTGCCCTCCTGGGTTGCCCGATTCCTTGACATCCATCAGTCCTGAGAGGCACGGGGAGAAAGGTTCAATGGTGGGACTTCCCCAACTGGTGTGGGGTGGTGTACCTACAGCCCGTCCTCAGCCCCCTCACCTGCTATGGCCACCAGACTCTCAGGCTCCATGCAGTGGCCAGCCTCATCGATGAAGATGTGTGTGAAGTGATCGATGGGAAACTGGGCTGACACCAACCTGGGAGTGTCAGGCCAAGCAGGGGTCATTCCCAGGCACCCAACTACCAAACCTGAACCCTGGCCCTTCATTTCACCCTGCCCTCAGGAATCCTTCCTCTTTCCCTAGCCCTATACCCCGTTACTTTTTACTAACAACTGAGAAACAAATCCTATANATCCCTTACCTGCTGGCAGTGATGAGGGTGGTAATTAAGACCCGATATTGCTGGAGATGCTTCTTGGCAGGGTATACATACTCTCCTTTCTTAGCATCCCAGTTACAGCAGGTCTGCGGGTTATGAAAGGATGTGAAATCAGCTTGGCTCTTTCCTTCCTTCCTCTCATCCTGGCTCTGGACCTTTAACACTTATTACCTGCCTCCCTTTCCAGATAAGAAAACTGAAGTCCCCAGAGGGGTCCTGACCCACCCGAAGTCACACAGTGAGTCTTCAGGTGCTCTGAGAACCTCCCAAGCATCCACTGTCCCTTGGCCCTCTGTCCTTCCTACATACCTTAATATCCTCAGGTACCATTCGGATGTCCCTGCTGGGGGCCAGGAGACGGTAGATGGAGCTGGGCAGGTGGACCCGGAGCCGCTGACAGAGGAGGTCGGCCCCTGAGTTGGATGGAGTGCAGGCCAGGATGTGGGCTTTGGGCAAGTGCTTCACTACCTGAGACAAAGAAAAGGGTAGTATGGGCAGGGGCTTCCCGTGACAGGGGACTCAGGCTGCGTTTGTCTCCCTGATGCCTGCTGGTCTAGATGACCCTTTGGGTATTGAATATTGGTAAATTCATGTCTGCATATTTACATATCAACACTCGACAGTCATAATGACCCTCACTCCCTACCTCCTCTTTGGGTGACTGACTGTTCAGGTGTAGGACCATTCAGGTGACTGGAGGGAATCAGAATTGCAGACAAATGTTGGGGGATGCATAATTCAGTGCAGGCCCTGGGATTATGCTTCAGCCTCACCTGCTTGATGGCCTCCACTAACGTGACTGTCTTGCCGGTACCTGGAGGCCCAAAGATGATGTAGGGAGCAGGCCGGGTGGTGCCTCTCACGATATGCTTCATGGCCTGCAGCTGCTCGGGGTTCGACTCCAGACTCCGATCATACAGCCTGGCAGAGGGGTCCAGGAATATGAACTTGAAGTCATCCAATATCCCAGAGGCTTCTGGGCCTCCCTTCCTGATACCCACACTCCATGTAAACCCGGGGCCCCTGCCCATAGTCTCACTTGAACTTCACATCTGAGGGCAGTAGTGAGACCCCACGGGAGGCCACAGGAAAAAGCATGGGCCACAGCAGCCATCGCCCTGTCAACTCCAAGGCCCGGTGCTGGACCCGAAGGGGCTGGCGGTTGAAGGTAAAGTTCACCTTGAAGGTCAGCCCATCCACAAATCGGCTCAGGAGGCTTTGGGCAAAGAATTAAGTAGGAGAGTTCTAGTTAGGTAGAGTGGGCAGTAAAAAGCCAGGACCCTCTCCACCTCCCAACATTCCACACTCTCTTCCCAAGGGGTCCTTACAAAGTTCTCCGGGAGATGAAGTAGTTCACACAGCTTGGGGTCTCCCTGCCTGTGTCCAGGGTCCTAGTCATCCCCGGAAGCAAGACCTCCTAACGCCAGGCCTTAGAAGCCTGAAGGTTGCTTTTGGTTATTTGGTTCTCCCAACACTTACCTTGTGGAAAAACTCAGCTTGACACGGTCCAGTTCCACCTTGTGTACAAAACCCTTGTAGGTAATAGGGTCCTCCTGGTGGGTCTCCGAGGACAAAAGGGCAAACAGGTGGTCACCCCGTAGCACTGAGGGACGGCTCTCCGTCACACCAGGAACCTACAGGATATAAACATAAGCAAACTTATCTTTTTTTTTTTTCTTTTTCTTTTTTTGTAGCACTGGCTCTCCTGGAACTCTCTGTAGATCAGGTTGGCCTCTGCTGCCCATGTGATAAAATTAAACGTGTGTGCCACCACTGCTGCTGGCTTAAGAAAGCTTTTCTGTCCCATGGGTGACCATTGGAGGGCCTTAGCCCCAGACTCTGGCCTCATAGCCCCAACTCATCCCAGCTCCTCTCCTACAAGGCAAAGCAAGAATTTGGGGGCAAGGACCACAGGCTGCAAGAGATGCCCAACCTGGAAATCCAAGAACCTCCAAGGTAGGATTTTATGATGTGGTGGCCAACGGCCCCAGTCCAGCTGGCTGCCTTCTTGGCCAGTTCAGCTCCAGCTTTGCCTTTAGTACCTTGGTGCAAACTCACCTTCCCTGATCATCTTAGGTTTCTTCCTCCCTCCTGCATGCACTCTTGTGCATTAATCCGTTCTTATGAGCAAGTCTGAGGTTTTGTGTATATATTGAAAATGTGAGGGCAGGTGAGATGGCTCAGTGGATAAGGGTGCCTGCTGCTAAGTCTGACAACCTGAGTTTAATCCTTGGCACCTACATGGTGGAAAGAGAAAATAGACTCCTGCAAACTATCCTCTGATCTCCACAGGTGTGCTATATTCATTGTGCATACACACAAAATAATATGTATTATATATATGTATATACATATATACACACTATCTATATAATTTTAAAATCCAAAATGGAAACATTTGAAAGGGTCTCAGAATTATCCAGAAAGCTGAGAAAACAAGGGACTCACCAATATCACACAGCTGGCGGCAAAATCTAAATTAAAATTCCACTACCTATATAAACTGGATATGGTAGGCCGTGTCTATAACTGGGGTGGCAGACACAGGAAGATTTGAAGTTCAAGGTCACCCTTAGCTACATAGTAAGTCTGAAGCTAGCCTGAGCTACATGGGACACTGCGTAAAATAAAGTAGAAACAAAACCATCNTCCTATCCTGGCACATTTTGGGGGACATGAAGCTCACCCCGTTCTTTGTCCATACCTTCTGAAATAGGAACTATTTCATCCTTTTTGTATGTTTGGCCTGCTGTCAGGGATCACGGCCTGTTACCTCCTTCAAGGTGACTGGCGTGCGCCCTCCCTCCCCACAGCGGATCTGAGCCCTAACCTCCAGTGTGAGCAGCCTGGGATTCTGGTCCACAGGGTCCCAGGTCATGGGCACCGACTCCAGGTCGTAGTGGCGGATGTCATGTTCCATCTGCAGCTCCTCCAGGTGCAGTAGCAGCCGGAGCTTCACTTCATAGTTCCTGGCCTTCAGGGTTGTCTCCAACTGGGCCCTGGTANGGATGGTTGAGTTGGGGCAGGAACAGGGTCCATCTGACAACCCCCTTGCTCTGGGGCTCTACCCTCCCCATTCATTCATCTCCACACTGAACATGCTGTGAAGTGAGCACAGACTGGGAGGAGCCAGCAGAGAGAGAGACAAGGGAGCACGTGGCACAAAGTACCGGTACTTACTTGATCTCAGCAACCTCCTTTGGGGAAGTGAAGATACTTTGTCCCTGAAGAAGGGTAGGGAGCAGTTGCCTGAGGCGGAGGGGTGGGTAGTAGGTCCCCAGGGCCAAACTTAGCTCCAGTTCATAGCCCTTGGTGCTGTGGGAGGGAAGAGAACCTGTCACGAACACAGAAACCCCTCATCTTCAAAGACTCTGGAAATGTTCCATGGAGCCTGCGGAAAACACTCCTTTGTATTGTTCCACTTGTTTTGGTATTGGTGCTGCNGACTTGAGCACACAGAAGACATTTCTACAGTGACTTCTGTGGTGTGGTCAGCAGCCATCCAGCAGTTCAGTGCTCCAGAGCTCGTGCAGCTGCTTGGTCCAAAGTTGGACCATTCTCATTTTTGTAAAGCCTAATACTTGAAATATTTAAAAAGACATATTTTGTGAGCTGGGTGTGGTGGCACAGGCCTATAATCCCAGCACTTAGGACTGGAAATGAGTACAAAAGGTTTATGAAGTAACGTTCTTATCTTTCAGGAACAATCTTAATATTGCTTTCTTCTTCTTCTTCTTCTTCTTTTTTTGGTTTCTCAAGACAGGGTTTCTCTGTGTAGCTCTGGCTGCCCTGTAACTCACTCTGTAGACCAGGCTGGCCTTGAACTCACAGACATCCATCTGCCTCTGCCTCCCCAGTGCTGGAATTAAAGGCGTGTCCTACCACTGTCCAGCTACATATATATTGTAAATAAGAGGAACATATGTTATAACTATAAAGATCTTATTACGTGGTTTGCATTTATTACTCATTACTTTAAAAAGTTTATCTTTCTATGGATTTGTGTGTGTGAAGAGAGGGCACCAGGTCCCCTGGAGCTGGAGTTACAGACTGTTGTAAGCCACTCACCTGGGTGGCTGAACTGAACTCAGGACTGCTGCAAGAGCAGCAGGTGCTCTTAAGCAGAGTCACCCCTCCAGCCCCTTCATTTTAAGACAGCCTTTCTCTGAAGTCCAGGCTAGCCTACAACTCTCAGAGCACAGGCTGAATTGTAACTCGCAGTAACTCTGCCTCAGCCTCCAAGGGGTTAGGATTACAGTGCTTTCAGCTGCCATGCCTTGCTCTCAGATTTCATTGTTTGTTTGTTTAAATATTAGACAAGGTTTCACTATGTAGTCCTGGATGCTCTGGAACAATATGTAGATCACACTGGTCTTGAACTTATAGAGAGACCTGCCTACCTTTGTCTCTGCNTCCTGAGTNCTGGGATGAAAGGCATGGGCCACCACACCTGGCTCTTTTAACAGCTTTGTTGGAAAAACTCACATACAGTTTTGTGACTTGTGTAGTGTATTCACACATATGAGTAACCATCACTGTCAGTTTTAGAACACTTTCGAGAAGTCCTTTGGCTACGACCCTCTACTCTGTCGCCTCCTTCAGAAATGTAGACATCTAANAGTGAGTGCCAGGCGTGGTGGTGCAATGGTGACTCATGCCTTTAATTCCAGCACTTGGGAGGCAGAGGGAGGTGGATCTCTATGAGTTCCAGGCCATTTTAGTCTGCATAGTGATCTCCAGGGCAGGTTGGGTGGCTTACAACTTTCTGTAACTCCAGCTCCAGGGGACCTGGCACCCTCTTCACACACACACAAATCCATAGAAAGATAAACATTTTAAATTAGTGAGTAATAAATGCAAACCACGTAATAAGATCTTTATAGTTATAACATATGTTCCTCTTATTTACAATATATATGTAGCTGGACAGTGGTGGGACACGCCTTTAATTCCAGCACTCTGTGAGTTTGAGGTCAGCCTGGTCCACAGAGTGAGTTCCAGGACAGCNAGAGCTGTTACACAGAGAAACCTTGTCTCAAACAACCAAAATAAGTAAATAAATAAAATAAAAATAACAAAAAGATAGCTCAGCGTTAAGAGCACTTGCTACTCTTGCAGAGGATCAGAGTTAGGTTCCCACCACCCAGGTCAGGTGGCTCACAACAGCCCGTAACTCCAGCTCCAGGTGATCTGGCACCCTGTTCTGACCTCCTGTGACACACACACACACACACACACACAATTAAAAATAACAAAGTCTTTAAAAACAAATGGGGAGGGATTAGGTGATGTAGTTCTGGGGTAAAACATTACTTGGCATGCACAAAGGCCATGAAAAAAAGAGGTAGATGGAGAAGTGGAGGGAGGGAGGGAGGGAAGGAAAAGTCTACACTACATTGCCATTTCTCTACACAGTGTAAACACTAAGAATTTCCATACTGTCCTCACATCTGCTACTCTCCTGCAGCTTGCTTCTCTGACATGAAAGGGATCTGAGACCCAGAGGAGGGAATACACTGCAGTTCAGAAAGGGGGCTGTCTCCTAGGTCAGGGGGGCTTCCCAAGTGCCCACGCTGTCATTATCCAGTTACCGGTCAGGCCTCTCTCCTTCCTCTATCCGGTTGGTCAATACAGGGTTTCTAGTGAGCCGAGGGGTGCGCTTGAAGGGAGTCGTGGGCTTCAACTGTGCAGCCAGGGGGCTGTGGGCGACCGCAGCCAAGAAGCGGGCAATGTAAAAAGTTTCCGCTCCTTCTGCCCCTGGCTCTCCAGGTCCCAGCAGCTCCCAGAGGACAGTGGCTGGGAAGTAGCCCACTATGCTGGTCTTACAGTAGACATGGAGTTCATAGCTTTCACCTGCAAGAAGGTAAGCTGAGTGAGGCAGAGACCCTACCCACAGCATCCCCATCCCAAGACAGGAGCCCACTGGACAGACAGCCACTTCACCTTAGAAGCCCACTCACCTGGGCCCAGTGGGCAGGGCAGGTCCTGTTCACCATGGTAGAAGGCAAACTGAGGTGTCCAACAGAGTGGGAAGAGATGAGTGAGGGTAACAGGCTTGGTTCCTCCGTTTCGAAGCCTTAGGGTCAGCACCTCCTTGCGGTTCAAATCCAGGCGGATAAGGAGCTGCCCATCTCGGGCTTCATGGGGCCCCTGGACCTCCACGTCCACCCCATGCTTCCCATGAAGATACTCAGCCCTGGGGAGAGTGGGAGTCAAGGGGGTAGGGGTGAGAAGACCCTGGACTGGGAACTGCTTAGGAACTTGGTAAAGTGTCAGATGGGCTTGGGAACTCACCNCTACCCTGTATTAATTCCCGGCCTCTCTTCCTTCCTTGGGGAGGCGGGGGAAAGCTTACCATAACCCAAGGATAGCAAGACGTCCTTTCCCCTTGCCCTCCCCTGCCCACTCACAGGACATGCACTCACACACCTGTCATGAAAGATCCTGGCCAACAGTGATCTGTGTTGTTTGCTGATATTCGAGCCTGGCTTTATTCGCCTCTTTTCTGGTAACTGCACATCAGCCCAGCGGTCTAGTTTGAAGAACCTGACCCGAGTCTTGGTGACGAAGGCCAGATTTGCAATCTTCATTCCATACAGCATGGAGGAGAAGCCAGGGGCAGGGGTCCCATAGCTGCCAGAAGCAGAGGACACTGGGAAGTGAGGGAAGGCAGGGTGGCTACAGAGAGGGTGCTGGGCAAGACCCAAGGGCTGCTCGCTGTTTGCAGGGACACATCAACTCTGCTTCAAGGCAGAATGGGGCTCAGAGGCAGAAACTCCGGCTAGGGATGGTAGGAATTTTTAACAACTTAAAGCAAGGCATTGGGGCTTTCCAACACAAAATAACTGGCTTAAACAGCACTGTGGAGAAAAGTCCNATATTGGGCTGTTGGCTGGGAAGACAAAGAGAAAGAAACAGATTTTTTTTTTAAAAGGGGGAATACTTTGGGACATTAAAAAAAAAGTGCAGTGGGAAGAGCTAAGGCTAAGGGGAAGTTGAAAAAGATGGCTCATAGGAGTGGACAGGTCCCAGGCTGTAGGGAGGGCTGAGAAAGGGGGTCATAGAGAGCAGAGATGTCCAGAGTGTGGGCAAGGTGGCGGATCAGACAGCAGTTTCCACCGGAAGTCAAAGGGTGCAGGTGGAACCCAAGCAGGAAGGGAAAGGATCCTTCTCCCGAGATCAAATAGCCTGGCTTTGTGCCTAGAGAGGTGAAGACAGGAAAAGTGNTCAGCAGGATGACCGCAGGCTCAGCACGTGGTGTTCAGTGTAGTCCACTCCACACACTTACAGAGGCATGTTAGGTGCCAGACACTGCACTTAAGGCTCGTTCCAAGCTGCCAGACCTAGATCCAGCCTTGAGGACCACTCAGAGAGAACCCATACATTCCAGCATGATGATGGGGCACAGTTGCTGAGACTGCACACAACAGCTCAGTGGGCCAAGCTGGGGCACTNAGGACTGTCTAGGGCAGGGGCGGGTCTCTGAGGAATGAGNTGGCATTACCCAGGCAAGAGGAAGCACACNATGAGCAAACCGATGGGTATGGGTGACGGGGCTGTGCATTCCAGCNGCTTTAGCTGGCTACCAACCAGCACCTTGCTTTCTTCCTCTTTTGAACTACTGGGGCCTATGGAGCTCAGAGGTTAAGAATGCTACCTAGCATTTGTGAGGCCTGAGGTTCAACCCCCAGCACCAAAAAAACAAAANCAAAACAAAACCCAAACAGCCCCCCAACTCCTCCCCTGCCAAAATACCCAAAAAACAAAAACAAAAAATAAAGTGGGAATTGAAGACCTGCCTTAAAGGGCCACCATGAGGCTCACTTGACATACTGACATTGCAGGGAACCGTTAGCCCAGTGCTTGGCACGAAGCAGACCTTAGTAAGGGAGAGTGATGGTTAGTGTCACACACAGTTGGTTTGTACTACAGTGAAAGGTTCAAAGAAAGGGATGACAGGAGGTGGCAGAGATGGGCAGATCCAGATGGTTTTACACGGNAAGCAAGGAGTCTGGACTTGACCCTGACTTTCAGCAGTCCTTCACTTCCCTTTTCTGGTACCCAGGAGCCTGAGGATGCTCCCAAACACATGACATATTTGACAGACACAGTGAGGATCTGGANGAGTGATAACCTTGCTCAATGGCGACCGTAGGGTTATTACAGCATATCCTAGCAACTGTGTGGTGATTCTTAGTAACCTATCACTGGTGATAAATCAGCATGGTTGCTTCTAAGAGCACACAGTAAGGTCCTTTGTGGCTCAGAGCATCTCCTTGTGTCCCATACCAGTAACTCTGCCTCTCTCCTTCATCCCAAGAAACGAGAGCAGTATGATTCAGACAACATTGAAGAGGCTATGATTTCTTTTAAAAGGATGGTAAGTCATTTGAAAGCACAGTGAGATATGCTNGGTAGATGTTAGCTGCTATAGTTAGTATTTGTATTAGTAGGGAGAGGTCTAATCACAGNAAGGGTAGGAGTAGTAACAACTTACTTTCAGCCCTTGTCAGAGGCTACCCTGTAGTTACAGAACCACTGCAGTTGGTGGGTTTTAAGCAGGGGAGTGGCAAGACCATATTTGCATTTCAGATCACTCTGGCATCAGGATTGGAGGATGGATATGCTGGAGGCAAGACTGTAGGCAGGGAGACCTGTTAGAAGAAGGCCACTGCAGTTGTCTGGTTAAAAGATACCAAAGGCCTGAATGAGGCAGTGGGAGAAACAGAGAAGGGCTCAGATCTGATCATATTTAGAATGCAAATTAGCAGAATTTGGTGACAGACAGGAAGGAGAATAGACATTGGAAAGGGAAGCATGTGGAATACCCAAATCAAGGACTTTGGCTCTGGGACTGTCCCTGAGGAGGGAAAAGGTAGGTAGCCAGAAGGACCATCACATCTGCATCGGACATGCTGGGTTTGAGATGCCTGTGGTCCAAAGGCAGCCCTGGTTATGTGAGGCAGGAGCTGAGAGCTCACACCAAAGTCAAGGTCAGAATCTAATAATATTAGATAGTCCCCTGGTGGTAGTTAACAACCAAGGACTCGTGCTTGGGACTTCCCCAGGGAATTGTAGTCTGAGAATAGTCAAGACCAACATAGGCCAGGGAGGAAGAGAAAACAGAAGAAACCTCGAGAGAGAAAAATCTGAAGAGAACATGGTAGGACCAGGCATGGTGGCTTACACCTGTAATCCCAGCCCTTGGGAGGCAGAGGCTGAAGACCACCCCAAATCTGATGTTAGCCCTAGTTTACATAATAGGGTGCATACTATCCAGGGATACACAGTAAGATACTGTCTCAAAAACAAACTAGGCTGAGTGTGGTGTTGCACACCTTTAATCCCAGCACTTGTGAGGCAGAGGCAGGTGGAGCTCTATGAGTTTGAGGCTAACCTGACCTACATAGTGAGTTCCATGCCAGCTAAAGCTACACATCAAGACTCTGTCTCAACAACAAACAACAAACNAAAAAACCCCAAAGAAATAGAAGGCTAGTGAGATAGCTTCGTGGGTAAAGNTGCTTGCCATCTATCCTGACAACCTGAGTTCAGCCTTGAGAGCTACATATATATGGTGGAAGGAAAGAGCAGACTTCCATAAGTTGTCCTCTGACCTCTACACAAGTACACACTAAATAAATATAATTTAAAAAGGAACAAAAATGAGATGTTGATATGGAGGAGTCTACAGTGAAAAAAGAATACTAGAAAAGGACAGCTGGGTGTAGTGGCACTCGGGAGGCAGAGGCAGGGGGATCTCTGAGTTTGAGGCCAGCCTGGTCTACA
>LZPO01097115.1:408382-420635 GCA_001675575.1 Neotoma lepida
TATCAACACATACATACTCACTGCATAGGAGGGCCTGGGATATAATTCAGTTGTTAGTAGAGTGTTTGCCTAGCACCCACAAAGCCCTCATAGGTAGACTCCCAGTACTGAGAAGTAAAAGCAGCTTAGGGTTATCAAGGTCGGTTTAAGACACAAAAAACCATATTAAAAAGGGGTGGGGGATACACA
Organism: Neotoma lepida; assembly: GCA_001675575.1. Taxonomy (NCBI): domain Eukaryota; kingdom Metazoa; phylum Chordata; class Mammalia; order Rodentia; family Cricetidae; genus Neotoma; species Neotoma lepida. The sequence continues at coordinate 408,572 of LZPO01097115.1, forward strand.
GAAAACTTAGCCTCCANCCAAGTAGAAATCTCCGCCAGCTGGGAGAGAGGAGCATTCGATAAAACCCACTACTACTTCTGCTTTTTCCAGTGACTTGGGGAACATTCTACGCACCACAACGGTCTCTAAGATACCCAAGTCAAATATTCCTCAGTTTTGTTGAGTAGGTCCCATGACAGGATATAAACCCACAGCCAGGCTTTTTTCCTCCTCTGTTGCACTAAAACTTTATCTTTCTTTCAAGGCCAAGGCCAGTCTCCCAGTTTTATTTGGGTAAAATACAAGTGCATACAGTAAAAATTACCTTAGGGCTACAGATGCCGTTCAGTGGTGGAGTGTTTGCTTGCCTAGCAAATGCAAGGCCCTGGGTTCAATCTCCAGCACTGCAAAATAAATTGAAAAAAAAAAATAGGAGCAAACCCCATCTGTGGTGAGGTGTGCCTATAATTCTAGTACACAAGAGGTGGAGAAAGGAGAAATCAGAAATTCAAGGTCAGCCGTGGCTACATAGTAATTTCAAGTCTAGCCTGGGGTACATGACATCCTGTCTCAAAAGCCAAANGGGATTGGAGAGATGATGGCTCAGTGGCTGGAGTGAGATTCTCGAGCACCCATGTTGAGCAGCTCACAACTGCTGGTAACCCCAGCTCCAGGGAATCTGATGCCCTCTTTAGGCTCTTGTGGGCACTTGCATNCATACAGTGTGCACATGCACACACAAATAAAATAAATCTTAAAACACCAAACCCCAACAACAACAAAAAAGAAAGATAAAATCCAACACATTATAGCAGCCAGGGATGGTGGTTTAAGTCAAATCTGCTATCCCGGGATTTGGGAGCCTGAGGCAGGAGAAGTTCACACCTCTGAGGCTAGCCTGGGTGGTAAAAAGCTTGGCTAAAATAAACAAATCAATCCCTGTATCTATCACACAGTTTTTGTTTTTGTTTTTTGTATGCAACCCAACATAGGTGCCTTCTGCCAGGTACTGAAACAGTTTACCAGCTTTGGATTTCACAAAGACTCCTAGGTTAAACTTGAGTCAGACTCCTCTGAGCACTCTTCTTGACTAGGCCTTGAGCTTGGCTCCCTACACCCTTAGCTTTAGGCCTGCCCATCTCAGTTTTAAAAAGAAACCTAAGTTAGTTAGTGAGAAACTCCCCTGCTCTGATGATCTGACCGACTTTCTTACCTTCCACCTGTGATACCAACTCTCTGGTCTGCCTACACCAAGAATTGCTCTTGGTGTGTGGCGTCTCCATCTTCTACGAATCCCTAGCAGTCCGGTGTATTTGAAGTTAAGCTCGCTCTCTCTCGCTCTTTCCCCTACTGCCAAAGTACTTGACTTGTGTTCAGAGCCACACTGAGCCTTATGGACACAGGAGAAGGCGAGGGTGGGGAAGTGTTGATGACCCAGTGGCAAAGGCTCTTTTACTTTCCTTACTGTCTCTAGCATCATCATTTCACCCTGTTGTATAGTAGACTACAGACTACATGCTGTATGCAGATCACAGCCTTTGTTGTTCACTGCTGTGTTTTCATCTTCCCACAGTGCCCAGCACAATGTGGAGCACAAAGCACGTCAGCATCGTCTTTGCCTCTTTTTCAGAAGCTGCTCAACCCTCTTAATGTTCCTTTCAAGACATATGTACACTAATAACTCATATTCTGGTCAATATGGACAACCCCTACGTTCTCCCCTAACCCCAAGCCATTACTAATTCCTTCTAAGACTTGCCCCAAATCATAGCAGCCATATCTCACCCATACAGGCATTTTGATCAGTTGCAACTCAAAGTCCCTCAATATCTGTTAAGCCCCAATCTCATTTCCCTATTTATTAGTGCAACTCTTTATATCCATCCCAGTTAAACTGCTTCTTCGTCTTCCATCCAAGGCAGCAGCAGCCTGTTGATAGAGGTGTTTCCAAGCACACGTCTATGGTTTGACAGAAGTCTCTTTGATTTTTCACTTGGGTGGTAACAGGAAAAGGAAACCAAATATCTTCAGCCATGGGGAAAAGGGGCCTCCAGGAGGCTGTCCCTGGCCCTGGGTCTCCATGGAGAAGCCACAGGTGCTAATGGAGGTTTGACTGCCTACGCAGTTTGTGCTCTTTTTCTCCCTGAAGCTCCCCAAGATTCTCCCGCCTACCCTGGGCCTCTTCAGCTCTCCCGTAACGTGGACCCTGGGGACAGCCGCCCCTCAACAAGGGGGCGGGGATCCCCGCTTAGCCCGCGCCTGCAGCGCCTTCCCTGTGGGGCTCCCCTCCCCCACCACGGAGCCCCGGCTGCTGCGAGCCGCGCGTGGGCACCGACCCCTCCCCGCCCGGCCGGGCTGTGCAGAGCGGGCGGGCTCGGGGTGGCGCTGGCTGGGCGTGGGCAGGCGCGGGAGGAGGTCTGCCAGGACCGGGCCGGCCCGATCGGCCCGGGGCTGCATCCCTGTGCACCCTCGGCGGGAAGGTGGCCCCACCGCCCCGGCGCTGGCCCCGAGCCTCTGGGGCCCGTGGTGGGCCGGCCCGTACCTGGGCTTGAAGTCGCGGTTGTAAACCGCCCGCAGGCGCTCGCGATCTGTCTCCAGGTCCAGTCCCCGTTCGGCCAGGAAACTCTCGAACCTCTGGCCAGCCTCCCGGAGCTTTCGGCAGCTGAACTTGCTGGGCATCGCGGCGGCGGCGGCTGCGGCCCAGGCAGGAGGGTCNGTGGAAATGAAACTGAAAGTCGCCGCCGCGGTTTAGAGTTGGCTGCTCTGGGGTGAGGGTCCAAAGGGGAAAAGCCCCCTACCTCTGATATCTGCTCCTGCCAGCCACCTTCTCCCAGCCAGCCTCCCCTCCTTCGTCCTTCTCCTACCTGAGCCTTCCTTTCGGTCTCTTCGTCCTATCCCCTCCCCCTCTTCGCATTAACTCTTTCCTAAGGAGTCTGACCCCTCCCTCAGGGCCCTCCCCTTACCCCAAGCTCCCTCCCCTGGCTGCTAGCCAGGATCCGAACGTGGCTATCGCCTGGGGCCCCCTAAACAGCCGGGAGGACCTTGGAGCTTCAGCTAGGGCTACTCCCACGCCCACTCTCCAGAGCCTCGGGACTTAGTNAAAAGCTGCAGAGCAAAGGGCAGGGCCCCGGACATGGGTCGGCTGCAGCTGGACTGGGGCCGCTCGTCCAGCACCTCCCCCAGACTGCCAGGGACATAAACCAGTGAGGAAGCGAGCGGCACGCCCCCTCCCCCATTTCCCTGCTCTGGCTTTCCGACACAGGGAGGAAGGCAGGAGTCAAAAGTTGAGGGGTGAAGGGCGAGCAAGTGTCTCTCTAGATAAAGGTGTGTGCGTGTGGGAGAGAGGGACAAGAGCTCCTGCCAAGACCTAGTCGTTACTTTTCTGGGCCACACAGTCTTCAATATTTCAAGGTTGGCGATTCTAGCCCTAGAGCCATGTATTTGGGCACCTAATTGCACTCTGGTTTGTGTTACTCTTTACTACTTGTTAGGGGTACGTCAGGGTTGCCTAGCCGTCAAAATATAATTAGCACCCCGAGAGCACAGTACAGTTATGTTAGGCAATAAATGGTTAACAGCGGCAGCATTAGGAAAAGACCAATGTGCTTAGACAAACTAAAGGGGTGGGGCTACCATAACAACAAATACAAAACAACAAGCCTTCTGTACCTATTATCCCTGGAATGAAATAAAAACACACACTAGAATGAGATATCGAGAAAGATACTGAATATACCAGAGTTCCACATGTATCAAAGCTACTGAATATACCAGAGTTCCACATGTATCAAAGCTACTGTTCTCCAAAGTGGTTCCCCACAGGAGGCCACACAGTCTAACCTAGGGTAGGGAATGCCTCAAATGGGGTCAAGCTCCAGCTGGGGTTAACTCTCTACCTCCCAGGCCAACCATCAAGAAGGCCAGGAATAACAGGCCTTAGCAACAGGAAATGCCATGTAAGCAAGAATCAAGGCTACAGGGGTGGGGAAATGGAGCAAGGGAAAATTTTACATCCTAAAATTGATTATGTGAACTAGAGGAAAAAACTAGGAGAGTAGCCAGACGTTACCACCGNGACACCTCCCNCATCCCTTTTACATGAAGACCCAGAGGAAGAANGATAATAGACTCCTAAAAATTGCTGTTGTTAGTGGGGTATGGTGGCCCAAGCCTGTAATCCCACTTCTTGGGATGTTATGAGTTTGAGCAACTTTGGGCTACATGGGAGGATGCTCTCAAAAACCAAAACCAAAATTGCTGTTGCCTACCAATTCAAAATCCTACAATCTGCCNGTGATGAGTACAATACATACGCCTTTTAGACATATAGAAATAGCTTAGTTAGGAACTCCAGTACATCCAAGGTTCCACCTGATAACCAGAATCCAGTGACATCATTTACTCAAGATAACCAGACATGTGACTAAGCAAGCAGAGAACCCCACGGTTCCTAAGCTATTTCTGTATATGTGTCTTAAAAGGCATTTTTNAAAANTGTGCTCANTACATTACCACACACCAATTCTGACCAGCCAGTCTGGCCACCTGAGGATCTCAGCCCTTTCTCTGCTCAGGCCCATCTCCTGAACACAGGCTGTTGTCTATGTAAAAACTTGGGTAAGCATTTGATGGTGGGTGGGTTTGGTTACAATGGGACCACTCTAAATGTCTCTGGAAGGCTCTACTTTGAAAGTTACTCTTTTCATGCATACAATTCTAGATGTCTAGAATGGCTGCCCCCCACACAAAATCAGCTCAGCAATTTCCTGAAGCTTTCATTACCTCTCGACTTCCAAGTAGTAAGGTTGATTGCTCGGAGCCTGAGCAGCAGCAGCAGCAGCGANCTGAAAGTTAATGCTAGCTAACCTCATGTGGAATAAATCCACAGCTTCTCAAGGCAGCTTTGTATTTTCTTAATTCATTGTTTTGAGACAGGGTTTCTGTAGACCAGGCTGGCCTTCAACTCGGAGATCCAGCCTGCCTCTGCTGGGATCAAAGGTGTGCAACACCGGGCCTGGTTATCTTAATACTCTCTAGGTCCTAGAAATCATCATTTGAATAATCTCTAACCTTTGTATTCACATTAGACTATATGCCCCAAGGCAACTGGAAACCCCTCTGAAACTAAAATACTGAAATTGGCTAGTCTACCAGATATGGAGGCAAAGCCTATACCAAGTAGTTGGTCTTCATTATTTGAAGAGCCTATGTTTGCAAATTTACCTACTCACTAACATTTATTTGTAACCTAGGTCCACACTCATGGCACATCGATTTTTTTTTTAAAGGAAATCCACAGAGCAGCAGCAAAGTGGTTTCTGTGTCCATGTCCCCAGCTGAGGCAGAGCACTGTGACACTGCCTCCTTGCTTCAGCCCTCAGAAACAAGTGTTATCTATTTAATGTTGTGGCTTTTGCCCTTTTGTGCCTTTTGGTGGTGATTTTACTGCTTAAAAATGGCTCCCATGGGTAGTGCTGAAATGTGGTCTAATATTCGTAAGCACAGAAAGCTTTATAAAGTTCTTGTTACATAGCTTCATTCATCCCAACTATGATGGACGGATTAAGGGTTAGTCTCAAAAGAAGCAAAACAGTTTCATTCACTAATTCAACGTTCACAGTGACTTTATACACAATAGAATTGCCCTGAATGGTCAAAGTTGTGTATCTTTATGCATAATTCCTCCACCCAACTTCCAGGACTGGGAGCAGCAGTAGTGCTCTGAGCTGGGACTGCAGGTATGCACCAGTACCACCAGCCTCAGAATGCTTCTTGATACCTTGGGTTTGAAGAAGTATGCAACTGGTTTCTATCCTCAGGAGGGATATGCTACTATATACACTGTATGTTTAAAGGAGAATTTATCTCAACAGCTATAGGACCATCCCATTTTATTCTGAATTTACTAACCTTTTCTTTCTTTGCTTTTCACAGGTGGGCTGTCCAGAAACAAGAAGCTGGTCACGGCCATCTGGTTTACTAGGTAGTTTAGGACAGAACTCTAAGCTAGGTCTGGGCTTGGTGGTAAAAACACTTAGAAGGCTGAGGCAGGAGATCCTAAGCTGAAGGCAGCCTGGACTACACAGCAAGACCCTCTCTAAAACACAAACGAGGCCCCGTCTGTAAATTATAAGATGGCATTCAGATATATAAATCTGTCCTTTTTGAATTTGGAAAGAATATGTCAAGTATCCCATTGATAAATAAGTCTAGCACCAACATTTCAGATATACAACAGACAAGGCACTAGAATCAGGCAANGAACAGAGGGACAACCAGAGGTTCAGACGACAAGAAACAATGTTCAACAGTGCACCAAGAGCCCCAAATATGAGATTTCCTTTAAAGCCCCTGTGCTCTATCTAGGACAGCACAGGCTGATTTCTACAGCGTGATAGAAGGAAGCAACTACTCTGTTGGGGAAGTCAGATTATCTGAGGACCTGGCAAGGTGTCGACTTCTAGTTTATACAAGTAAACCAGAACTGTACAAGTATGGAGGTCAGAGGACAACTTTTGGGAGTTGGTTCTTTTCTTCAATCATGTGGGTCCTGGGAACAAACTCAGGCCATGAACTCGATGGCAGGGCCTCTTACCGCCTAGCCAACTTTTNAAAATCTTCCTGGAAGAAGGAATCAATGGATAGAACTTGGGAAAGGCTAATAGAGGTAACAAGTTCAAGTCAAGAATATGTGAATGTTTACAAGAATGGAACACATTTAAATGCCCCCTTAAAGGAAAGAATCTCAGTCGGTGCAGGATGATAAAAAGCATAGGAACTCCCTGTTAATGAGAACCAAGATAAAAACCTCTTCTATAGATTATCAGTAGCTAAGCCAGACATGGAGGAGAGGAAAACATTTAAGGNTAAGCCAATGTGAAATAGTACTCGGGTTTAAGCTGCAGGAATCCTTACAGTTTTACCTCCTGCCTNGTGACTGCAATCATATTCAGGCCCTGGTCTTTCATAACCAGATTCTTTTTGACATTGGTGGAAATCCCAANGTCTTCGAGTCATTGGTAACTTTTGGGTGGAGAGTGGTAAGATTTAGAATTTTGTTTTTTAATAAAACTCCTAGCATTTATTTGTGGTTTTTATTTCATTTTTTTTAATTATTTTTTTTTAAGACAGACTTTCTCTGTGTAGTCCTGGCTATCTGGCTGTCCTGGAATTCAATCTTAGACCAGGCTGGCTTTACACTCAGAAATCCACCTGTCTCTGCTTCCCAAATGCTGGGATCAAGAGTGTGCACCACCACGCCTGGCCTCCCTAGTNGTTATTTTCAAAAATACATGTTTGTATGTGTTTGTGTGTACACACGTGTGCAATTGCCCAGAGGCCAGAAGAGGATGTTGGAGCCCCTAGAACTGGAGTCTTCTGCAANAACAGTCAGTGTTCACTCTTACAGCTGAGTCACATCTCTAGCTCCCCTCCATCCTCTGCCCTCANCTTTTTTTCTTGGAAACGGCCTCACACTGTAGTTTAGACTGACCTGAAACTCACTATGTAGCCTGGTCTGGCTTCAAACTCACAGCAGTCCTCCTGCCTCAGCCTCAGGGACTTTATTCACACCTAAAAAGGAACTGTTCTTTACAAATTTTTGCATATTTACTGGGTCCACAGTAGTTGAAAGTAGGACACAATTTCAGAAACCCTGAAGATTCAACAAATTAACTGGTTATAGTTGAATGTCTTACCTTGAGAACAAAGGCTGATTGATAGAAGGACAGAAAGGACAGACACAATTTTAGAATAAAACAGGTGTATTTCTATTGTACTACCTGATACAGAAGATAGTGTGGCATGGATGGATAGTATGAATGACAAATAATACAAATATATTTTATTTGAAATAAACAAAAATGCTTACACAGCTTTCATTTGCAAACAAACTCCTGCTCGACTGTATTACTAAGCAAAAAACAAAGCTGAAGCAAACACCCTTCTGTTTTGACTTGTATTTGGGGACAGGTAGGAAGACACTACTTGGTTTTTTAAAAAACTGACCTTCCCCTAAGGCCTGGTCATAGAAATGTAAACAATGTAAATGAATCCACCATTACCAGTTGTCATAGGTTGTATCCCATTACCTGTGTGCTCTGAGATCACACACACATACCTGCCAACATGCCTGGGAAGATAGCTATATCACAGTTACATATGAGTTCTAGGCAGGCAGGATGATGGAGAAAAGAGTAATTTGGAATGAGTTCTACATCTTGTTTAGAGGAAAGCACTAGCATTCTCTAAAATACCTGGTTATGATAGAAAGACACTGCCTAGGAGTTCTTCTTTTCACCTTGGTTCANTGCAGCTTTGAGAGTGACATAGCTATTTGATTCATCTGCTTACAGAACAACCTTGCCAGAGAGCATTAAAACACAGATACTTATTATTCCTTCAGCACCTGTGTTTTTCAAGTTTTATACTCTACCACATCCACAGTGTGTCACCAGTTCTTGAATAGTAAACAGAAATACAAATGGGCAAACTCTTCTAAAAATGCTGACATCTGTTGAGGCGTTCCTGCAGGACTGCACTGGCAGGAGAGTNGACCGAGCAGAGACAAAGACTTGGTGCAGCCAGACTTGGTCAGATTGGACAGATCAAGACATCTAGGATCTGATCCTGTTTTAATTTTTCCACACATTTAAACATAAGTAGAACTTTAGGAAAACGCTCTGCATGACAGTTCTCAAAGCTTCAGGGCTAGCTGGCTACATTGAAATTCCCTTGCCAAATAGTAAAGCACCTGTGACCTTTACACTAAGAATGAGTTCTATTGACTGACAAACAGAATTTAGGGCTAGGGTCTAGAGAGAAAGGATATGTGATAGGCATAAGTTCTATTCAGTGAGAGACAAAGCCCAGGATTAGGGCATAAACAATGCTCAGAAAGTTGGGGGCGGGGGTGGATTCAGGTGGAGGCTGGCTCCTAATAGAACAGCAAAGGATCCCCAGGTTGTTTGATCCCGTCATTCCAGCGTTCCAGGCAATCAGGCATCATTCATTTCCTTCCATTGAAGAAAACAGGCCCATGTGATTGACAGTCCTGGTTTCCCCCAATGCTTTTTCTAAGCTGCACTTCCTGCAGACATTTATGGCTACAATGGAAGTATATGGGAGGAGACGAGAGAGTGGAAATAAATGTTCATGTGCAGGGGATGTGGTTCAAGTCTTTGGATTTAAATACAAGTTCCCAGAGAAGCTGCTGCCATGCAATTTTCAGGAAACTTCCTTTGCCTCCCAACATGGACCCAAAAAGCCCCAAACCAAATGTATGAAAACCAAAATTGTGAGATACTACTAACGATCAAAGCAGTCAGAGAAGGGAGAAGGAGTGTGTCGTCCACTTAGCTACAGTTGGTAGCATAGCCTCTTTAGCAACTGGTCCATCAGTAAAAGCCACTGAAGTACTGGAAATGCTTTAAAGCATGGGGTAAAAAGTACTGAACAAACACTCTGTAAAAACCAGTAATAGGACATCATGGCTACGAAATTTTCTAAACAGTAAAATGACTTCAGGATAGATCTCTTTAACATTAAATGTAGCAGAATNAAAAAAAAAGATTTACAAGTAGATATAGTGATAACAGAAAATTACAAGGCAGAGAACACACACACAAAAGAATCAAGACAGTGCTGTAGGTTCAACAGTATTCCATGAGGCGAGAAGATCTGTTAACTTTGTTAACTAGCAAAATATCACTCTTGTTTGTTTATAAATCACTTATTTATCATATGACCACACCATGTTGAATCCTTTTCTTTCCTTGTACTGGAGACTCCTACAGTTGGCCCTTAAGCATTCTGCATTTCTTTGCCAATCTTGTAACTGAGTATCTTGTTCCAGTCGATTTTGGTGCGGGTAACTGGAAGCTGCCGGCGCAAGGCCTTGAACGTGGTGTCTGACATTGTTTGATAGTTTTCACTTATTGCTGTCTGCAATAGATAACTGATGGTGAGTTGTTTGAATAGAAAGAGTTGTTTGTGAACAGGAAGGTAATCAGACAAAGGACATGCTAGAAAGGACACAGGACAACATCTATGTTGAGTTCCTCTCCGATCTTAAATACAAATCAAACTCATCTGTGCTCCTGAGACATGGCTGCAGTCTCCTAATTGTAAACAGAATGCCAAACTGCAGGGTCTGTGGAGTCTCACACTTAGCAACGCCCAACAGTGTATGCTCTTATGTTAAAGGACACAAAGGACTGAACAAAATCATAGAAAAGTAACTTCCAAATTTTCTTACCTGATACTCATTTTCTGCACTCTCTATGATTTTAATAAACTCCTTGGCAGTTTGGACCTCATTCTAATGAAATAAAAGAGGGAAATAATATTTTAAAAATGTGTAAGCAATGAAAAGACACTGAAAAGCNCACCCCATGAACTGACACTTGTACAGTGAACCTGGTTTATCCAGTGCTCATGTGCACATTATCTCTTCTTAATCCCAAGACAACACTGTGAAGTGGGTATGTTATTATCAACATGGTGATTTGGCAGATGACAAAACAGAACCTTAAGTGATCTGACCAAAATTACACAGCTTATGAATAATAAAGAGGGGATCTAGGGACTGGTAGGATNGCTAGGCAGGTAGAGATGCTTGCCCTCAAGCNTGACACCTAAGTTCAACAACTGGAATCTTCACAGTGGCAGAAAAAATCTGACTTCCATAGGTTGACCTCTGCACAAATGGCATGTGTGTACTACTCTCAAGTAAATTAAATAAATGTATCAATAATAATAATAAAAAGATGGGACCTAAATCTAGGACTTTGCCAGAAGAATCAATGTTCTCTCCATTCTATCATTAATTATTCCCNAAACATAGCATCCTGTCTTGAAATTGTGTGAGTGTTGCATGTGCAGTATTGGGGATTGAACCTGGTACCTTATGCGTATTAGGCAAATGCTCTACTGTTGAGCTATATCCTCAGCTTCTTTCCTTCTGTATTGTCCCCCTGCCTCCCCCGCGAGACAGGGTTCCATTGCCTAGCCCTGGCTGTCCTGGAACTCACTCTGTAGACCAAGCTGGCCTTGAACTCACAGAGATTCACCTGCCTTTGCCTCCTGAGTGCTGGGATTAAATGAGTGTGCCACCACCACTGGGATGTTTTGTCTTTTTCTGACACAAGGTCTCATGTATTGCAGCCTGGCAAGGAACTTGCTATGTAGCCAAGGATGAGCTTAATTCCTTAATTCCTCCTGCCTTTGTCTCTCAAGTACTAGCATTACAGGTATTACCACCACACTCAGTTTCTCAGTCCCCTTTTTAGATTGACTTTCTTATTTATGTGTAGTATGTGTGTGTGCGCATATTTGCCCTCAGAGGACAAATGAAAGGACCTCTGGAGCTGNAGTTACAGGTGGTTACAAACCACTACTATGAATGNTGGGAACTAAACTTTGATCCTCTGTAAGAGCCATCTCTCCTGATCCCATCTCCCTTCACAAGTCCTTTAAAAACGTTTTAGTTTAAGACAGGAGCTCATAGCAAACTGCTATGCAGCCGAGGCAGGCCTTGAACTAATTTTTTCTAAAGACTTATTTTATTTTTAATTATGTGCATATATGTGCATCTGTATGTGGGCTTATACATGTTTGAGTGTAGGTTCCTGCAGAGTCCTTAAGAGGGTGTTGGGTCCCTTGGAGCTGGAATTATAGGGAACCTAACCATTGAACTACCTATCCAGCCCTGGCCTTGAACTTTTCAGTCTTCCTGCTTTAGCTTTGTGAGTAGCTAGGCTTACAAGTACAGGTATGGCTACCATACCTGGCCTAGGTTTTGAAACCTTTCTATTTTGTTTGAGAGAGTCTCACATATCCTGAGTTGGCCTCAAACTCAAATTTTATTTTGAGAGATTCTCACTAAGTTGCCAAGGCTGATCTTGAAGTTCTTCTATAGTTCAGGGTAGCNTGTTAAAATGTTTTGAGACAAGGTATCCTATTGCTAAGGTGCCAAGGCTAGCCTTGAACTCCTATATTCCCGATTCCACTTTCCAAATGCTGGGATTACAGAACTGTGCCACCATACTTAGTTTCATTATTTTTCATTAAATATTTTAACATTACT
>LZPO01097115.1:475504-500145 GCA_001675575.1 Neotoma lepida
TTTCTCTGTGTAACAGCCCTGGCTGTCATGGAACTCACTGTGTAGACCATTCTGACCTCGAACTCACAGAGATCCACCTGCCTCTGCCTCCTTCCAAGTGCTGGGATTAAAGGTATGCTCTACCACCACTGGCATTTTTTAAGCTTGTTTTTCCCCCTTTCACTTTAGATTTAGGAATACCTTGGTTGTGAAGAACAATCTTGAAAGACAGGAATGATAGAGGATTTGAAAACACAAGAATAAGAAAAAATGCTTACAGATGCATTACATAAATTCATTAGAAATAAAAAGTGCCAAGTGGTGGTGGCGCACGCCTTTAATCCCAGAACTCGGGAGGCAGAGGCAGGAGGATCTCTATGAGTTCATGGCCAGCCTTGTCTTCAGAGCTAGTTCCAAGACAGCTGAGGATGCACAGAGAAACTTGTCTCAAAAAACAAAAACAAAACAAAAAACAAAACAAGAAACAGTAGAAATAAAAACTTACAAATGATATTGTCTTCATGTGTTAAATTAACCAAGATTGATAATACAAACTGAGTAGCCCTTTTCTGAAATGCTAGGGGAACCAGAGTGTCTTTTAGATTTTCTTTAATATTTGAGATATTTGTATATGCACAGTCTTGAGAATGGGGCTCAAGTCTAAACTCAGAATTCTTGTTTCATATATACCTTAATACACATAGGTGGAAAGTAATTTCTTTTGTGTTGTTTTGTTACTGATTTTTAGGGAGAGAGGTTTATGTTGCCCAGTCTGGCCTTTAACTTCTTAAGTAGCTAACTAACACTGACCTTGAGCTCCTGACTCTACTGCCCAAGTTCTGGGATTACAGATACATGCCACCATACCCCTCTTATTGTGCCTGTGTTTTGACTACAACCTATCCCGTGAAGTCAGGTGTTGATTTTTTCCACTTGTGGTTTCATGTTTTGTATTTTGGAGTTTTGTATAGAGATGTTCAACCTGGCTCGAAGGGTAAGAAATTGGGGAAATAGTCACTTTCCTGTGCTGGCTCAAAGTACAAATTACTAATTTTATTGAGCGAAATTTGAGGGTATATATCCAAAGTCCTTTAAAGGCTGTACCAATTTTAAATAAATATTTGGTCAACTGTATAAAGACAGAATCTGAAAGATTATTTTTTGTTTGTTTTGTGTTTTTGTTGTTGTTGTTTTGTATTGCAGTACTGAGGACTAAGCGTAAGACCTCACACATGCTAGACAATTTTTTTTTTACCACCCAACTTTATTCCCAGCCATTTTTGCTTGTTTGCTTAAGTAAGGGTCTTACTCTGTGGCCCTGGCTAACCTGATACTTGCTATATAGCCCTGGCTGGCCTCAAATTCATAGTGATCCTCCTGCCTCAGCCTCATGAATGCTAGATAAGAGGTTTTCACTACCACACTGGCTGAATGACTGTTATCACAATGGTTTTTCTGTTACTATTTGTTTCTGAGACAGAGTTTCATGGGGCCCAGGTTGGCCTCAAACTCTCTGCATAGCTAAAGATGACCTTGAACTCTAGATCTCCTGCTTCCACCTTCCAAGATCTCAAGATCTCAGGTTATAAGCTTATGCATAGTCTACAATGTTTTTATAATAGGAAAGCACTGGAAATAACTTTCTATTGGAAGGGAGGGAATTAATTAGATAAATTAGGATTATATACTAGGATATTGTATAATCACCTCAAATGCTGGTAAAGATTCAGCATTAAATTTTGGCCTGTAAATACATACAGTTTATAGAAGAGAGTCCCATCATCAAAGGTTTACAAGCCTAATCTCATAGTATGTTTCCATGATCTATTTTAGTGTTGTGGCAGATCTATGTTCTTTACCTGGTCAGAATCAGGCAGTGCTGGCTTGCATCANTTTGTCAAGTTCAGGAAGCATTAGCTGTCAGCTAGCTGGTGACATGTTTGATATGAAAAATGTATTTTTGTTATACATGTGGAATATATTGTCTCATTTTCTGAGCCAAGACTAATATTTTGTTTCCAAAGGAAAACTCAAACATTTTCCATGTTATTCTTTCTGGACAGTTGTAGGTCTGGTTCCAAAGTCAACATTCATAAGTTCTCCATTTTTCTTATCAAATGTAAAGTAAATCAGGTAGTTCCAAGAATCTACTCTGTGTGTGTGTGTGTGTGTGTGTGTGTGTGTGTGTGTGTGTGTGTGTTTAGCTCTTGAGAAACATCACCTAATGTGATATCATCATTTTGATTCAGTAAATGGTAGCAAATGGTAGCATCCCATTATTTCAGAGAAATCCTAACTCAGGTTAGTGTTGGATCTTGATAAAGCTGAGGTTTTCCAGAGATGTGCTGTATTCTAAATTAACCCAGTCTTCCTTCCCAGTTTTCATAGAATTCATTCCCAGGATTCATAGAAAATACACATCTACACATTTTTTCTGTCCTGAATCATTGATTAAACAAAGACTTTTTAGCTTTTGTGTATTTTTAGTGGTTCCATAGACCTTTTTCAGAATGATGGAAGTAGAACTTCAATGTCTGTTATAATCTAGTGTCACTCAAGCTCAATTTTGACGTGCACTGAGATACATAAATGTTTATGTGTAAAAATGATGTGATTAAGTCAGTTAAGTACTTTATATGTTATGAAAATAGATCATAGAATATTTTTATTATATGAAAAGTTTCCAGATTTAATATAAATTTCTCATGTAAATGTGAGCTAGTAACCCAGTTTCATATGTTTAAAAACATGATATTTAAAGCTTTGTTTACTCTTTTAGCTCATTCTTCATACGTTTTACATAAGATTATTTATGTTTACCATCTCATCCACTCTTTGAAATATTTTTCCCACAGTTATGCAGAAGGCATGGAGGGAAAGAAATCCTCCAGCTCGAATCAAAGCAGCCTATCAAGCTTTAGAGTTAAACAATGAGTAAGTTGGAAAAATAAATTTGTTTTAAAGGAAACACAGGCAAATAATTTTGTATTTCCTTTTATCTGCTCATAAGATTAGGAACACTGGCAGTCTCCATTCCTATCTTGCATACTAGAGATAAGATTTGCAGTGCTCACTGACATCTGTATTTTGCTTTTGAAAGTATAAATTATCATATGGTTTTACATAAAAGTGTTTTAGGAGTTCTTTTAAAATAAAATGAAGAATGCTAATAATACTTAGTAGTTAAATGGGTAATTAAATATTTATGCCACTGTTTTATTTTGTTTTTCATTTAAATCATTCATTTAAAGCACTCATCAGTCCTGGGAACTTATACTCAGCAATGGGCTTTGAGACATAATAAGAGGATTCAAAATTAGCAAAATAGCTGTCATTTTTTNCCCATGTTAGCAGCATTTACTTTCATAGCTTTTTATATTATCTTTATATTATATTTATATATTATCTTAAGAGTACAAAAATGTAAAACACCTAGTGTTTAAATGGCACAGATCAGTGACTTTTTTTAAATTTATTTTTTAAAAAGTTTTTTTTTCATTTTACATACCAATCCCAGTTCCCCCCAGAGCAGTGACTTTTAATCTAATATATCATAAATAAATGTCAGGTGGGATCTCAAAGAAGGCCTCCTGGCTAATATGAATTCAGAATTTTCCTTGAAGCTTTCTTGTCATTAAGAAGACCCTCCTGAGGGAGCAAAATAATAGCAATTCTCTCCACCTAGTGACTGGCTGACAGGAGTGTGACTGACCTATTGACACTGTAAAATTGNCAGAACTTTACTGAAGTAACCTGGTGATCGCTCAGTCAAGTGCAAATTATCTAAATAAAAGGGAGTTCATCATCTACTCTCTAGCTCAGTGGCATTCTTAAAGGTAAAATGCACAGCCAGGTGGAGGTCTATATAGTGCCANGGAACAGATATAGGTCTATAGTGCCAGGGAACAGATGTAGGTCTATAGTGCCAGGGAACAGAGCTATGGTTGTTGGTTTTTTACTAGTGTGATGGTTCTTTGAAGCACCAGCTCAAAGGGCTTGGCTTTATTTCAGTTACCTTGAAATTCTCTGAATTGACCACACAAAAGTGAAAATATTTAGAGAAAAATGTGTTATTAGCCATCTCTGTCTGATGCAAAGGATAAAACAAACAGAGGGACAAGAAAATAGACAAACCAGAAAATTTATGAGGAAAGGTTGGGGAGTGAGAGACTGGAGAATAGGGCCTTGAAAAGCTTCTACAAATTCCTGGGAGCCTCAAAGACCCAATTTTTGACAGAGATTGGGCACATGTTCAGAAATACTTGGTTTTCAAGTCCTCTTAAGCCCATACATTATCTAAATTCATGAAAAAAATTTTGACAAAATCCAACATCATTTTATGATAAATTACTGAAAAATGTTAGATATGTAAGGAATGCCCTATCTGGATAACAAGTAGGAAATGAGAGCCATGATAGTTGTAAAATAGCTGAGTGAGTGTTGAAAGTGCACCCTAGTGCACATGCATGCGCACACACAGCGCCTACCCATGGAGAATTGGTTTTTGTACTTTGTTCGTAGATATTTAAGAAAACTTTATCTGATCATTAATTGACCACTATGCTAGCCAAGCACAGACCTTATTGGTCACATATGACAAAGAATACCAAATTAACAAAATCGTCAGGAAAGCAGTAAACAAACAGCCACAACAGGCAGCAAGGANAGAGGGAGTACAGAAAATCCTAGAGTTGCCGGAATATTAGAGTTAAAAATTACACCTTTCAACAAAAAATTATGAAGCATGCAAAGAATGTGGGTGTGGTGGCACATGCTTCTAATCTCAGCAGTCAGGAGGCTGTAACTGAGCTCTGGGTTAGCCTGGGCTACAGCCAGACCCTGTTCCCAAACAAAACAACAAAACCAGCATTCAAAGAAACAACAGAACAAAAAATGGGAAAGGTATTCATGGAAATGTCTCCAAAGAAGTCTGGACTTTTGACTTAATAGATTTTAAACTATCTATTTTAAATTTGATCAAAAAGGTAAAAAATAGATTTTAAATCATCTATTTTAAATTTGATCAAAAAGGTAAAAACCACAAGAAAGGTCCATGGTGATGTTTCACCACTAGAGATTTATCAATACANNTTTTAAATCCAGCAAGGGCAGCTGGGCACATGAGGGACTAAGAGGAAATCCTAGGATTGAGAAGTGCAGCCGAAGTAAAACTGTACTATAGGAGCTCTGTGACAGACCTGAGCATGCAGCTGAAGTATAAAACTGTACTGTTGGAGCTCTGTGACAGACCTGAGCATGCAGAAGAGTCGGCAGAGCTATGTTAAGCCACTGGAGCTCATGTAGTTTCAGAAGTAGGAATGAAGAGAAATGGAGGATCTAGTATGAGACCTGTGGGACAGTTAGTCATGCCACCCTATGTACAATTGGAGTCCCTGAAATATGGGAGGGAGAAAAAACAGTGCAGAAATAATATTTGAAGAAATAATAACCAAACCAAGATATTAGTACACCAAATCCAGCAGCATTTGGAAAGTATTGTATGTGAGGACTAAGTGGGGTTTGTTCCAGTTGCAAAATTTCAACATATGAAGGGAAGAATCTGCATGATTGTCTCGGGTGGTACAGAAAACGCCTCTGACAGTTCAGTACCATCATGACAAAAATATATGAAACTAATTAATGTAACACACTGCATTAATAGAACAAAGTGCAAAACCCACAAATTATCGCAGTTCACTAAAAAAGCATTTGACAAAATCCAACATCATTTTATGATAAATACTAACCATATTTTAGATGTTAGGAATCCTGCTCAAATTAATGAAGGATCTTTGAAAAGCCCGCACCTAAGAACACTTAGTGATGAAAGACTGCAGGCTTTCTGTTTAAATCAGTAAGGCAAGGATGTGTGCCCTCACTACTTCTGTTTACATGTTATTAGAAATCCTAACAAGGACAGTTGGGCAAGAAAAGGGAAAAAAATGTACCTGGATTTGAAAGGAAGAAGTAAACTGTCTTTATTCACAGCTGATGTGATCATATGTCTAAAAAAGCTTAAGAAGTTCATACAAGCAGAAACCTCTCAGTGCTCATAATTTAGGTTAAATATGTATGAATAAAAAGTTAGCAGTCCCATTTACAATGGCATCAAGCATATTAAAGTGCTTAGGGGTGAGTTTAGCCAAGAAAGTGCGAGACTTGCTCACTGAGAACTAGAAAGCGCCTGGGGAGATGCAGGTCTTGTCTGCTGACCTGAGCTTGACCCCAGAACCTAGAAAGGAGAGAGCTGACTCCCAACAGTCATCTTCTGACGACTTCTATACGAATGCGATGGCATATGTGTGCCCACATCGATACAATCAAAGTAATTAAAAACAACTTAAAAACCCACAAAACATTTTTAGCTTTAAAAAAAGCTAAACAAGTGGAAAGGAATCTTCTGTTCATGCATGATACAAATTAGATATCATTAACTAGAATGTCTGCACTCCCCTGTATCAATCTACAGATTTAATATAGCCCCTACTAAATTTACAACTACTGGGGCTGGAGAGAAGGTTCAGTGGTTAAGAGCACTGGCTGCCTTTCCAGAGGATCCTGGTTTGATCTTCAACACCCACATGGCAACTCTCAATCATCTAAAGCCACTTCCACTTCCAGGGGAATCTAGCACCTTCTTTTGGTCTCCATGGGTATTGCATGCATTGATACATATACATGCAGACAAAACACTCGTACACGTAAAAAATTAAAAATAATTAAAATCACAGTTACTATTTTTGCAGAAATTGACAAACTGGTCTTAACATTTGTATGTAGTTGCAAGAGACTNTAAGCCAAAAACAATCCTAGGACTACATTAGAAGACTCACATTTTCCAATTTTAAAACCTTATATAAAACTAGATGGTTAAACTGTAAGATTAGATGCCTAGACTAATGGCTTACTAGAAGGTAAGCCTGTATATTCATGGCCTTTCAGTTAATTTTTGATGGAGGTGCCCAGGCTATTCAATGCAGAAAAAGATGTTTTTAAAGCTGAGTTGTGGTGGTGCACGCCTTTAATCCCAGCACTCAAGAGGCAGAGGCAGGCGGATTTCTATGAGTTTGAGGCTAGCCTGATCTACAGAGGGAGTTCCAGGACAGCCAGGGCTACACAGAGAAACCCTATCTTGGAAAAACAAACCAAAACCAAAATCAAAAAAGAAGAAGGAGGAGGAGGGGGAGGGGGAGAGGGAGGGGGAAGAGGAGGAGGAGGAAGAAAAAGAAGAGGTTTTTAACATGATGCTGAAACAATTGGACAGTCACATCTACAAGCTGGAAATTGGATCCTNATGCCACATATGCATATAAATTCATTAAAAAATAAGTAAACTATAAACTCTTGTAAGAGAACTCAACTATAAACTCTTATAAGAGAACATGGAATGGTTAGGGATGTAGCCCAGTGGTAGAATTCTTGCCTAGTGAAGCCCTGCAACTTTGCCCTGTAAAAGGGAGGGGTAGGGGACAGGGAGGAGAGGAGAGGAGGGGAGGGGTGGGATAGTCTTATGCCTTCAGGTTTCCCAGTGGTTTAACAGACACGACAGCACAGGCATAAGCAATAGAAGAAAAAGTAGGTAAACTATGCCTTATTAAAGCAAAACCTCTGTGCACTAAAGAGATGATGTGTGACTGTCGGTGGGAAGTCAGGAGAGACAATGGAACTGCTGAATGGTTAATGGTGCTTTGGGGGGGATGACGAAGATGCTGTATGTACCTTTATAGTTGCACAACCTTGAGAATATAGTAAAAGTTTCTGAATTCTGCAGTTGAAAATGTTTTACACTGGTCNGCCTGCAAGATGGCTCAGGTGGTAAAGATACTTGTAGCCAAGCTGATGACTTGACTTTGATCCCCAGGACCTACATGGTGGAAGGAGAGAACCAAATCCCATGAGTTGTCCTCTGACTTCCACATGTGTACTGTGATGTANGCATAGGCACACATAATAAACAAATAAAAAATAAATACATGAAATAAAAATTAAATAAAATTTTATATTGGTATGTGAATTTAACTATAGTTTAAGACAAAAAGGAAGTTATTAGGTATGCATAGGACTAATTTTTTGTAATAACATATCTAATGCAAGAATATAAGGCAAAGTTGCCANGAAGCACAAGCTATAAACTATAATGTGATTTGGTGGTGGTGGTGGTGGTACTAGGAGTAGAACCCAGGGCCTTGCACATGACAGACAAGTGCTCTATACTCGAGCTACATTTCCAGCCCCCTTTTTTCACTTTTCAAGACAAAATCTTACTAACTTGCCCAATCAGTCCTTGAACTTGTGACCCTCCTGCCTCAGCCTTTTGAGAACTGGAATTACAGGCCTATGCTNCCAGACCTGTCTTGTAATTTAAAGTTATGTTAGGAGCTGGGGATGTATCTTAATGGTAGACATTTGCCTACCTTATGAGTTCCTGAGTTTTATCCCCGGAACCCCAAAACTAACCATAAAATTATGTTTATATTTAGATTCTAGTTCATCAATTTTATCAAAATCTTTATACAAGTGGTGTTTTGTTTTGTTTTGCAGTGCTGGGATCGAACCCAGGGCCTCAAGCATGCTAGGCAAGTGCTCTACCACTGCTATATCCCCAGCCCTATAAAAATATTTCTGTCTTGGTTATTTAAAAGCATTTGAAACAAAACATTAAATACAAATATTTGATGATGGGCATTGTGACACATCTGTAATTACCAACACTTGAGAAGCTGACTCAGGAGAATGAGAGTTCAAGGCTAGCCTGGGCTGTGTAGCAAGATTCTGTTGCAAACAACAACAAAAGTTTGGATTTGTTTTTGGAATGGCAAACAGGATACCTAATATTTAAACCAGCAAGATACCTAATGTTTTATTCAAAGTCCAATGTAATACATTGGAGTAATGTGTTTGATTAGTAAAATTATGTATATAAATTTACAGTGCTATTTGAAAAANACCTCAGTGGTATGATTTGATTTTTATATCTGAAAGGCCCTTCTTGACCCTTATTTTTCTTTTATTCTTCAGTAGTAGACAGGGTCTTGTCATAGAGCCCAGAGTACATAGGTACTCCTTTGTAGTTGAAGCTGTCCCCAAACTCGAGCTCCTCCTGCCTCAGGGTTCTAGGTGTTGGGATTATAGATGTGGATGATAGCTGCTCACCATCGCTGTATTTCATGCCTGCCCTTTCGTTTTTTGCCAATAATCTCTTGTTTAATTGGAACATGTGAACCATATATGTAACTGTTTAGATCTTCTAGTAACCACATTTAAAAAGTTAAAAGAAGTTAGTTTGAATGTCTCAGTTATCTATATTCAAAACATAAAATGTTTTCACATGTGATCAATATTTTAAAAGCCTACCAATGAGGTATTTCACATTTTCTCAGTCTTTAAAATCTNATATGCACCGAATTGCCATGTCAATTCCAATTAACCACATTTCAAGTGCTCAGTGACTACTTGTGGCTACTAACTTGAATGTTGGACTGTGCAGGCTTGGACAAGCAGAACTAAGACATCATCTTCAGACTAAATGTACTTGTCTGGAAATACATGGAAGGGAAACTTTGTTTTTCTTTCTTGCCCAAAGCCAAGAATTAGTTTATTTTATTGGCCAGCTGTTGACTTTAAAGATACAAACAAAATTCTTTGTGTTCTAGCAGGGTGAAGAAAAGGAAACGGGGTAAACATGGGTGTGTGGGTTGAGCGTAGGTGTATGAGAGGAGGGACTGGAATGCAGATTTGTGGTGGATAAGCCCAAGAGAAGACGCAGAGAGAACACTTGAGTTTGTAAAAAAGGCTTAGTGTAGGAATATGTTTCTAATCAGATATGAAACATTCCTCATTGGCCAAGGAAGTCTTCCCAATCTGCACTCCCATCGTTACCCACATGATATGGACATTACAGAGCAAGCAGTGCCTGAGAGCANGCGTGACCAGTGGGTGATGTGGTCCTTACAGCTACTTTTTAAACAACATTTTATNTGTCTTACTTTTTNTCTCCTTCCACAAAAAGAAAACACAGGGTCAGAGAACAGAGATAGAAATAGGAAAGACAGAAAATAAAGAGCGGAAGAAACATTGTGGGGTTGGACATAATGAATATACTAGTGTACCCCTAGTGAGTTAAAATACTGAATGATGTTTTGTTTTTCTTCTCAAAGATGGAAAGTGTAGGTACGGATGAGGGAAGCATGACATAGCAAGAGGCCTGTCCAAGAGAAATGTGAGCTTCACCACAGTACTTAACACAGCCTTGTTGCTTGCTTTATAGCTGTGCCACTGCCTATGTTCTCCTGGCCGAAGAAGAAGCAACAACAATTGTAGATGCTGAAAGGTTATTTAAACAGGCACTCAGGGCAGGAGAGATAATTTATAGACGGTCACAGCAGTGCCAACACCAGAGTCCTCAGCATGAAGCTCAACTGAGTAAGCAAATTTGAACTGGCTATTATTCCTTTTTTTTTTCCTTTTGGTTTCTTGAGGTGTTAGCCTCAAATTTGCCGTGTAGATGAGGATGGCCCAGACCTGATCTTCCCTCCTGAGGTGGGATTACGGGCATGTGCTGTTAACTTCTGAACTTGGGTCTTTTGAGTTTAAAGCATGAAACAATAATAATAAAAAATATGTAAAAATTTGATAATTTTCATGAGAAACTGATAGATTCATATTTCTGGTCTATTAATTCTAACAAGCTGACAATACAGAAAGAGATATATAATATTTGTGGAAGGAAACACATCTGCATTGGTTACCTTGAAAAAAAATATGCTGTTTGAGACTGAGCATTTTCTTTTCTACAAGAACTGGCTGTTGTTAGACCAACAGCACTTTTAAAATTCAAGGGAACCTAATGATGACAGGTAGTACTGAGATCATCCCTAGACAACAGATTGTCTTTACCCTGACCCTTCCTCAGAGCAATGGGAGGGGGTACATTTTTTGCATTTCTGGGAATCAAATCCAGGGCTTCCCTCCCACGTGCTTGGCAATATCTAACCTTGAGCTCCATGCCCACCCCAAGCTTCATTGTGTGCATTCAGTCTATGGATCTGGATGTGGTGCCAAAGGGTGGTTCCTTCCCTCCTCCTCTCTGCTCTCTTTCCTTCTTTTCTTCCTTTCTTTCTTCCTTCCTCCTCCTGTTGTTTTTGTTTGTTTTGTTTTATTTTGTTTTGAGGCGGGGTCTTGCTCTTATAGTCCAGGTTGTCTCTGAACTTGGGGTCCTTTTCAGGGATTGCTCCTTTCACACTATCTGATTCTTAGTCCATACTCCATTCTCATGTGACACTGGTTCTTTCTTTGGTTGATTTTCCTTCNGCATGCTTGAGATAGGATGAGGCACAGGGACCATTTTCTTTTGGAGATGCTCTTCTAGTTAGGGTTGCGACACTTACCAAAGCTGTTAGAATCAGCAGTGTTGCTGTTTCTGGCTGAGATTTGTGGCCAGGGGTTTTTAATTTCATGATTTTGGCACATACTGGGCAATAAATTGAAATATGTTTACACAAGGCATTATCTCTTAGCAGCTAAGTTCTACATCTTTTGTTTATGGAAATTAAAATTTGGCTAATGTTTTCTCTCAGTTAAGTACTTGTGTTTACAATATATTTCATTAAGGCATGTTATTATACAAAACTATGGGAAGAGTTAATTTTGCAGTCTGGAACTAATGAAACTACATCTATAAAAACCTCTTACTGTTTGCCCTTGCATAATATCAAATCTGGTTATCTTGTAGAATTTTTAATTTAAAAATTATACTTATGTATATGTATTTGTATGTGTATATGTGTGCATGCACACAGATGTGCATAAAAGTCAGAAAACAACTTGTGTGTCAAGATTCTCCTTTCACCATATGGGTCCCAGGAATCAAATTCAGGTCACCAAGCTTGGCAAGCAAGTATCTTTTATCTACTGAGCCATCTCACTAGCCCATGTTAAAGATTTTCTCTTAGCCCTTTCTTAGAAATAGTTTTTTAATTAATTACTAACTTAATAAATAAAAGTTTATATTATTCATGGAAATTTTGTTTAGGACATTTAGAATCTTTGGACCAAAATAATACTAAAATTATAGATTGCTCATGCAGAAACTTGAGATAGACAAATATATCTTCTTTTAATACCTAATTGTTTTCTGTCAGTATTAAACTCATCAACCAAATGAGCTATCTATACTACATTCAAATTGCTTACTACTAGAGGAAAAAGTAATTAAATATATATTTCAAGTGTTTAATATAGAAAGCACACATAAAAATAGAGAACATTTATTATTTATCACCTAAATTTAATATTCACTAATAATAATGCATTCTGATCTAATTTAATTTTAATAAGTCTTCCAGGATAAGCAAATAAAATTAGTAGATAATATTTTCATGAAATGTCAGGCTATGATACAAAAATGATAGTTGTGTCATTTTCTTNTTTTTCTAAATAGGGCGGGATACCAATGTACTTGTATATATAAAAAGAAGATTGGCAATGTGTGCAAGAAAATTGGGAAGAATAAGAGAAGCAGTGAAAATAATGAGAGATGTAAGTAAATTTGATAGCACAACCATTATTTCTATAATTGCCAAAACTAAAAAGAAAAAAATCAGTTATTTTGATGCAGAGTCGCTGTTTTTCAATTGCCCATTTCTATAACAGTATAGTATATTTTATTTATTTTTATTTTTTTCTTGAGACNAGGTCTCACCCTGTAGCTCTGGCTGGCCTGGAACTCACTCTGTAGACCAGGCTGGCCTCGAACTCACAGAGATCCACCTGCCTCTGCCTCCCGAGTGCTGGGATTAAAGGTGTGTGCCACCATGCCCAACTAGGATATTTTTAATGAGCATGTATTTCTTAAGGTTTAGGTCTTTATAAGTTTGTAAAAAAAGCAAAATAATTTATACTTTAACAAACCTGGTTCAGCTCTTCTGGGTTTTCCTGTCATGATTTATTTTGATTTTAGTCTTTTTTTCCCCTTCCTTTTAATATACAGTTGATGAAAGAATTTCCTCCTCTTACCATGCTGAACATCCATGAAAACCTCTTAGAATCACTTCTAGAACTGCAGGCCTATGCAGATGTTCAGGCAGTCCTGGCAAAGTATGATGGTGAGTTTTTTGTGTGTATTAGTAGATAGCATGGTTATAGTCTCTGTTCAACAGTGTAATCGTCAGTCCAGGCCTGTCCTAGTGTTTCTCTGGTTGCCTCCTTCCAGTCTGAGCAGTCAGTTTTAAGGTGCAGGTAGAGCCGCTGTGAAGCATCCTCTGTATCTGTCCTTCCAGCTGAACCAGAAGCCCACAAGAAGGAGCTTTTCTTCTTTGAGGATGTATTCTTTATTAACTGAGTGTGTGTGAAGCACTTGGAACACAATGGTGAACATGAAAACATGGATTTAACTTACNGCATTTATGGCTTTAATGCAAGAAATCCACAGAGTCTGCTTAAGGAGTATTAGGGAAATTTATTAGAATAAATTGAGGAAATACACTCACAAATACAGAACCGAATAGACAGCTGAAGTTGTCCTCTGATCTGATGGGAAGTGAATCCACCTGGCAGTTCAAACACACCAGGAAGCAGGAAGCAGGAAGCAGGGAGAAAGAACCTTGTGACCCCTCTCCCTTTCCTTTTAGGAGGTCACTTACAATGAAGGGCAAGAAGCGCACGCCTTTTTCAGGTGGTATAGGCCAAGGTCATGGACAGAGCAAATACCACTACACAGCTTAGTGAAACACACAGAGNATTGGTTAGTAGTTACACTGAAGGTAGCATATGAAGAGAGGTAACTGGAAAAGGCATTGTGCACATAGTAGGGTGCTTCATGAATTTTGGCATATAAGGAATACCAATAGAAGTTGCATAATAATCTTTGTAAGAATAAGTCAGAATGACAGTTTTACAATAATTTTTAGTTATAGAAAGTAATTTGTATAATTTCACTGCATCCATATAATAAACATATGAAGTGGTAGGACAAGTGCTTTCACTCTTTTCAGGTACTATATAAGGAAACTGGAGTTTAAGAAGGTTAAATAGTGGGTAATGTCTTCTAGTAAATGAGTAGCAAACTTGAACTCAGCCATTTCATTTCTGTGTTTACTAGCCATTTTATAAGAATAATTCCAAGTATACTAGCTATTTGTATTATTATAACAATAGCAGTTGACTACAAATGGAGTTGGGAAAATGTTAAAAATACAGGCTTTTGCCTGATGGTGGTGGTAGCACTTTAATCCCAGCACTCAGGAGGCAGAGGCAGGTAAATCTCTGAGAGGCCAACCTGGTCTACAGAGCAAGTTCCAGGATGGCCAGGGCCACACAGAGAAACCCTGTCTCAAAGAAACAAAAAACAAAAAACAAAAGCACAGACTTTCTCCTCATTCAAAGTAAGATAATCAGCTTACTTTGCCTCCCTCTTAGATCCTCTGCCTCTGCCTCCCAAGTCCTGGGATTAAAGGTGTATGCCACCATGCCCAGCTAGGATATTTTTAAAATATGCATNCATTTCTTAAGAGCTTCTTAAGAGTTTATAAAAAGTAATTTTACTTTAATAAACCTAGCTCAGCTCTTCTGAGGTTTTCTTTTTTGGTTTTGTTTTGTTTTTGTTTTTGTTTTTTTGTTTTTTGTTTTTTGAGACAGGGTTTCTCTGTGTAGTTTTGGTGCTTGTCCTGGATCTCATTCTGTAGACCAGGCTGGCCTCGAACTCACAGAGATCCGCCTGGCTCTGCCTCCCAAGTGCTAGGATTAAAGGCGTGCGCCACCACTGCCTGGCTTCTTCTGAGATTTTCTGTCAAGATTTATTCTGATTTTAGTCTCCCTCCCTTTTAATATACAGTTGNTAAAAGTCCATGCAGCAAACTTCCTAGCCCTCATAATGTTTCTGCTCATGTCTTTCACTATAACAGATCGTGGAAAGTCACTCACATTTGTCCTGTCAGAGGTCCCTAGCCATTAGTTTAGGAATCCCCATGATTTGGGAAGGTTGAAGTATAATATATTTGGAAGGTGAAGTTTCTTTCTTTTAAACATCTGGAATTTTTAGGCAGATCTTCACAATAGTTTAGGCTCATAGGAAAATTTGTGAGAAGTCCCTTCCGTATGTAACTTACTGGGTGCATGGCCTGTTGTGATATTTGTGCTGTGCAAGCTTAGGAACCAAATATCAAAAGTCNNAAGAGGACCTGATTTGTTTAGAATAAAGTAAAACCCACTAAAGCGAATAGAGCCTACATCATTTGGTATGCTTCAGTGGTGTTTCTGTTCACGTGTCTCTCTGTACATCACCGTATAGACCTGAAGTCATTGGAAACTGGATTTCTCCCTGTGATCTCCATTCACTGTGTAAGTCTGGAGCTGAGAACATCATGAGAGCGCTTAGCTCTTCTAAGAGACCACTATTTTAGGCATCCTTCTGAAAAAAAGATTTGTTTATGATCTCAAATTAAACTTCATACTCTATGAAATGTGGTCCTTTCAGAAAATNTAGAAAAGTCAAAAACTTAGGGA
Organism: Neotoma lepida; assembly: GCA_001675575.1. Lineage (NCBI taxonomy): Eukaryota > Metazoa > Chordata > Mammalia > Rodentia > Cricetidae > Neotoma > Neotoma lepida. The sequence continues at coordinate 490,985 of LZPO01097115.1, forward strand.
AAAAGTTAAAAATCAATCCAGATATAATAGCAGTTAAGTATTTTAATTTTTTCTAATCTTAGTTTTTACATACTTTTTATTATACTGTGGATTTCCTCTGACTAGTCTTATTGTAAACAGGTTATTATAGACATTTGTAGAATACCTGTTGCAATCTTACAGAGGACTTTTATCAACATAGATTAATCTCTGCTAGGAGATAAGAAAGGAGATGAAGGCCAGGTAGTGGTGACTCACCCAGGAGGCAGAGGCAGGCAGATCTCTGTGTGTTCGAGGCCAGCTTGGTCTACAGAACAAGTTCCAGGACAGTCAGGGCTACACAGAGAAACCCTGTCTCAAAAACACCAAAAAAGAAAAAAAAAAGAGAGAAGAGAAAAAAAAAGAGATCAATAAAGTTGCTTCTAGCCCAGGATATGCCACTAGTAAATAGTAAAATCTAGACTCAAACTTAGGCCTTCCAACAGTGTGCAGCCAGGTGCTTATACCACTGTATTGCAACTGATGAAGTGGTACTATGAGTTATAATTTTTAATCTTTACCTAAATTGACAACTATTGTTACAGATATAAGCCTCCCAAAGTCAGCAGCCATCTGCTACACAGCAGCACTGTTGAAAACAAGGACTGTTTCAGATAAGTAAGTACTTAGGAAACCACAATAATTTGGAAAGACTGCTGAACATTTAATAGGGTTTTTTCCTCTCCTAGCTTTTAAACAACACTCTTTCTCCTTTCTGTTTCCTCCTAATATAACCCTTGCTCTTCTGTGACTTATTGTGTGTGGCTTGATGACAGAGCTGTTTAGAGTTAAGAACACTGGGACTTAAATTCAAGCTCTACCACACAGTTGATGTGGCTGAGAAAGTTGTTACTTTGAGAATAATATGTGGGGGAGGGGCTGGAGAGATGGCTCAGTGGTTAAGAGCACTGGCTGCTCTTCAGAGGACCCAGGTTCAATTGCTAGCACCCATATGGCACTCACAACTGTCTGTAACTCCAGTTCCCAGGGACCTGGCACAGAGACACTGCAGGTAAAACACTAATGCACATAAAAATAAAAATGAAAATAAAGTTATAAAAAAGAAAATCATATTATAGATGTTTGTGTGAAGATGATATGTGTCAAATGACTATAGCAATTTCAAGAAAGAGCTCACAGAGAACTGAATGTGAAGCTTATATCTGTAATACCAGCATATGGGAGGAGGAACAGAGTTCAAAGCTAGCCTTGGCTACATAGCTAGCTAAAGGCCATCCTGGGGTATATATGTCTCAAAAAAAAAAGTATACATTTAATATAGTAACAGTGATTCTGGTAACAGTAAGTAAACAGTAAGTTTGCATGTAGACAAACTGGTTTCATCTTGCCCTTCTATCAAAGTTACTGTTTCTTCCTTACACTTTTGGCTCTCTTAGTCAATTCTCTTTATTTGGCCAGGTCCAGTGATGAGATCCTATCTAAATAAATAAATAAATAGAGAGCCAGAAACCAACCAAATAGTGCTCATTTTTTTCACCTTAGATTATTATATCTTGATATAAATTAGAATAAAATATTCACAGTTTATTTCTTGTCTCTGTATTATGTTGCTAAGATTTTCTGAGTTCCTCTGTGGCATTTCTTACTATAGTCACCCTTCTCAGAGTGAGCTCAATGGCCTCTCTCCAGAGGTTCTCTGTACTTCNGGCTGAGATCTTCATTCCTTCTGTTGCCTTGGGCACATGTTGAACCAGAGGCTTTACTTTCATTTTTATTGGTTATCTGGTTTTGTCTTTGGTCATTGCCAGAAACAGCTCTGATTTGAGGAATATATTGTAATCTGAATCCATGTATATAGTTCCCAGTAGACTTTGTACATGTGGTTCGTTCATTTCTTCATCTTGTGGTTTTCTTTACAGATTCTCTCCAGAAACAGCCTCCAGAAGAGGGTTAAGCACAGCAGAAATTAATGCTGTGGAAGCAATTCATAGAGCTGTGGAATTTAATCCCCATGTTCCAAAAGTAAGAAATTTTCTAACAAAAATACTACTTTTATTTAAATTTAACAAATTTATGACAATAGACCAAAATGTATGGTTTGTCATTCATTAGGTCAGAATTGTTTTAGTCTGCTCTATTTGTCATTCATCTTGAAAGGGATATTAGTAAGGCATTTAGAAATAGTTAGGGGCCAGGAATGTAGTTATGTTAGTAGTGGTTATGTTGCATATATGAAGCCTTGACTTTAATCTGTAGTGCTGCAAAAACTAGGCATGGCTGTGGTTCATGCTTGTAATTCTAGTATTTGGGATGTAGAGGCAAAAGTTCAGGGTCATTCTCCCTCTACTATACAGTGAGTTTGAGAGCAGCCTAGAATACATCAGTCCNTGTTTTAAAAAAGAAAATTTAAAAAGAAACCTGCTTAGAAGCAATTAGTTCCCTACAGGCTTTGTAATTGCTGACAGAATAAAACCTGAATTGTGTTTACTTAACTCCCTCTTCCTCAGTGTTGGTGATGAATGCAGTGCCTTGCATGTGCTAGGCCAGCACTTATCATTGGGCTGCATTCCAGCCCTGCTTAATTGGTCTTTATTATAGTTATAGAGAAGAAATAATTAAATGACTTGATCACTGTTGAAGATCATTTATATTTCAGATCACAGAATCAATTTCCCTGTATTGTAAAAGGCTTTTCTAGATGCATGGCTGAGTTTTGAACTAGGACTGAGTAGACAAAAACTGAAATTCAGGAAATTAACCAATAATATGCTACAACAGGTAGAAAAACTGCTAAGTTGATGTCTGTTGAGACTCAGATTAATTGGCCTGTCCATTAATTGGCCTACATCCTTAAAGAAAATTCACTCTCCCTCTTCCCTCTCCCAGCAGCCATCAGTTGCCAATAGCTCCTAGCTAGAGGTGGGACTTCNTGACTTCCTACTCATTGCATGTTGGGATTTTGTCTGCCTTGCACAGTTGCTGACTTCATNTGTGTAATTGCCCTGTGGTGTTTGGAATANATCACTTTGTTGTAGCCATCCATTACCTCTGGCTCTTACTGTCTTTCCACTTCCTCTTTTGTGATGATCCCTGAGCCTTGAGAGGAGGAGATGTGATATAAAATTTCCATTTAGGGGTGGGTATTCTGTATAGACTCTTATTTTTTATTCTGTGGAATAATTTATATAAAATTCTAATCATTTCTGCTTCAAACAATTAGTAGATCTTTCTGATCTGTAGTTTTCTTTTTAAGAAGCTATGAACTATGAATTTCCTTCCTTTAGTTTAATAATTAACAATTGTTAAATACTTTATAATTGCAAATACTATTATTTTGGTGGCAGAGTCTCATTGTAGCCTAAGCTGGCCTCAAACTCATTATTTAGCTGAGGATGATTTTGAACTCCTAATCCTTCTGCCTCCACCTCCCAAGTGCTGTGATTACAGTTTATGCCCCCAGGTCCAACTTACTGGGTTTTGTTTTGTTTTTTTTCTGTTACATCATGGTTCCTTTTATAATTAATTTTTTTTTGTCTACACACCAGATACTTTGTTTGAAAAGTTGTNAAATTAGGTTGCAACTTTGGATAATATTATATTCTTCCAGAAAATATCTGTTTCATTCTTAGATGACTGCAAGAAGCACTAGCAAGCAATATTATTTTTATCACTTTGTGTTTAAAGGATTACTGTTTTCTGGACCCAGATGACTTTAAACTACTTCTGGTTCCCCCTTCTTCCTAGGATGCAGCCATTCAGGGCCCCATCTAATCCTTAGTTTTAGAAGCACTTGCTCTATTGACAAGCACTGCCACCTCTTCCCTAGCTGTAGGAAACTGACAAAATGTTGAATGGCTTCTTACCCATCTCATCCAGTTGGAAGATCCTCCACAGAAAGAAAACTCAACTGTGGCTTACTTGTCTGACTATCTGTCTTAGGACTGAGGTCTGGTAATTCTTCATGCTTGTTAATCTTTGTGTATTTAGTTTTACTAGTTTCAGCCTAGTTTTTCTAGGAAGGTTGATCAGAATTACCCAGTCTCACTACTGGAAATACAAGCCTATAAGTATTTNCAATAAAACCCTCCACTCTCCTTGCTACAGAGGAGCTGAGAGAATGGATTCCACAACCAAGCTGCTGGAGTTTGAATTCCAGCTCTATTGTCTCCTAGCTGTATGATTTTGGAGGAATTACTTCACTTTGCTGTGCTTAAGTTTTCTGGTGCATGCATGCAAGTGTGTGTGTGTGTGTGTGTGTGTGTGTGTGTGTGTGTGTGTGTGTGTGTGTGTGTGTTGAGACCAGATCTCATGTAACTCATGCTGGCCATGTACTCACTATATAACTAACTGAGACTAGCCTCAAACTTCCAGTCTTCCTGCCTGTTTTTCAAGTGCTGGGACGACAGACATGCACCATAACGCCTGGCAAGATTCCTCTTGCCTGAAGTGAAGATAATATCCCCTACTTCACAGAGTTGTGATGAACTGTAATAGTGCTTATTTAAAAGTGTTTGAAAGAGAGTCTGACACATAGGAAACATTACAAAAGTGATTTGTTAATACTGTTACTATCCATGGTACGTTGTAATCTCACCTTTGTACAAGAAGATAAGCAGCCGTTATTGGTCAGAACTATTTAAATGTGCCATTAAGATGTCTAAAATTTTTTATTTTCACTCAAAATAGCAGAATATAGACTATCTGCTCCTAATGGTTGGGACTTTTCTGTTTCTAAAACCATTTCATGCAAAATATATTCACAGTAGTAGCAATTATTGTGTATTTGTTTTCAAAACTATTGGGGGGCCACATGGGTATTAGCAATGCCAGACATTGCCCTAATTATAAATTTAAATTGTTGAATGCATAATGTATTAACACCCATATTGAATCTGCTCTTGAAAATACATTGTGCCTAAAAGGGTGCACTTTTTTTTCCCTCTGAGAGAAGCCAACAAAGACTTAATTCAGATATATATATGGTATGCATTGACTGGAAGACTAAGTATTGCTACAATCACAATTTGACCCTTATCGGTCTATACATTTGATATAATTCTTTTCAAGATCTGACCAGTTTTTTAACAGAAATTGATACATCCTAAAATTGATACAGATATGCAAAAGACTTGGTTTAGCCAAAAACCTCTGAGAAATAAGAGTAAGATTGGAGAATTTACCATACCAAGGGTGAGTACATTTTAAAGCTTTAGTAATTAATATTTATTGGCATAAATATAGAAATGTAGACCAGTGGAAGATAATAGTCTTAAAACTAATGAACTCTTCCATTAAAATATGGGTGAAAATTGAAAGTTATGTCACCAAAGCTTTGTGAGTAGTTGATAAACAGCGAAGCTGCTCAGCATTCCAAACATAAACCACTGCACAGGACTTCATCTCATTAGGGTGTCTCCTCACTGATGCTGACAAGTGTGAAGAACCATGTACTTGGCTTTTGGGGTGTAAAATGGCACTTCTTTTGGAAACAGTTGTGCAGTTAAATGTAGAGTTTTTGTTTGTTTTTTTTTAACTGTGAGACCCATCAATTCTGTTCCTATGTATCTAGTCAAGAACAATGAAAACATATGCAAAGTTTTTGTGTTCGTTATTCATAGTAGACAACAACTTGAAACAATTAGTGAGGGAATCACAGTGCAACTGTAACAGAACACCGATGAGTGCACAGAACACCGATGAGTGCTCTGTCAGCGTCCAGCAGTGTGGACAGACCTTCATTACTTCAGGCCAAGTGGAAAAAGCCTGTGACAAAAGACTTGACTTATGTGAAACTTCTAAAATAAATAAATAAGCTGAAATTATAGACACAAAAAGCAGAACATTGGGCTCATAGGTTAAGGATGGGGAAGGATTGGCTTAAATTAAGCAGGAGGGGACATTCTGTGGTTAAAGTTGCAGGTTTATATATAAAGTTATTAAAAACTTCAATCTGTACACTTAGGTGATTTTTCTGAAAGTTAACTTTAGGTTTAAATACAACATAATGAGTCTCTCATGCCATTTTCATGTACATATGTCATTATTCTTGCTTCTCAGTTACTCCCTTCCCTCACTGTCCTCCCCAATACAATCTCCCCTCAAGCAAATTTTCTCTTCTCTAATTTGTTCTTTCTGTCTTCCCATTATATATTCTATTACCTTCTCTGTTTCCCNCCTCCCTCAAGACCTCTTCTTCCCCTCTTATGAGCCCCTTATAATTTAATGATCTAAAAGCACACATATATAAATACACGCACATACATCTTTTTGTACATGGGTACATGTTTAGGGGTGGGGAGTACAAGTACATGTGCACATGTATGTGTGTTCATGTGGAGTCCAGAGGACAACTTCNGATGCTGTTCCTCAGGAGCCATTCATCTTGTTTTTGAGACAGCATCTCTCACTGGCTGGAAGCTTACCAAGTAGGTTAGTCTGGCTGGTTGGCAGGCTCCAAGGATCTGCCTGTCTCCACCTTCCCAGCACTGAGATAAAAAGAACTCCACTAGCACCCTGACATTTTATTTTACATGCATTCTGGGCACATATATAGGTCCTCATGCTTACAGGGCAAGGACTTTACCAACTGAGATGTCTTCCCAGCCTTGTATATAAAGTTTTAAACTTAGTTCCACAGTTGAAGGTAAATGTGGTATTTGTCTTTTTGAATCTGGCTTAATTTATTTACCATAATAGCCAGTCGCACCATTTTTCTGCACATACCACAACTTCTTTTTCCTTTACATCTGCATAAATTCCATTGTGTATATGTCCTGCCCTTTCTTTACCCATCTATGTGTTGATGAATATCTAGGCTGTTTCTCTTTCCTGGCTATTGCAAATAGTGCCAGTGGATTTGCAAGTATCTCTGTTGTTGACTTAGAGTCATCTGGGTCAGATGGTAGTTCTATTTTTAGTTTTTGAGGAACCTATACTGATCTCCATAGTAGCTGATTATGTGGATAATCCCACCAGCAATCTATAAGGAAAGTTCCTCTTCCTTCACAGTCTCACCAGTGTTTTTTGTCATAGGTCTTCTTAATGATAGCCATTCTGGGTGAGGTGGAATCTCAAAGCAGATTTAATTTGTTTCCCTGCTGACTAAAGATATTGAAATCTCTTTCAAATGTTTATTGTTCATTTGTATTTCTTCCTTGAAAACTTTCTACTTAGTTCATTAGTCCGTTTTATTAAATTCCATTTTATTTAATATGTAGCCAAGTAAAGACTATGTATATGTTATATAATANAATTTGCAATTATATTTTGGGCAGCCCATTTATTGACAGGGTGATTTGTGGAGCTTTGGGTATTTGATTTTTGCAGTTCTTTATAAATCCNGGATACTAATTGCTTGTCTGTTGCATAGGCTGTCTTTACTCCAGGCTGTTTTCCTTGCTGGGCAGAAGCATCTTGATTTGATGTAATGGCATGTGTCAATTCTTGGCTTTAGTTCTTTTCCTCTTGTTTTGCCTTAGGTTCTATCTTACAATAGTGAATTTTTGTCATGTGTAAAATATACCTTTTATAGGACTCTTTTATATTCTTTTAACTTTAATTTTTAATTTATAGGTAGAAATTAATTAGTTCTCCCTCAATCAAATATCAGAGCAGTTGACAACTCAACTCCATCAGAATATACAGCTCTGTGTGCTTGTCTGTAACTTTGTTGTTTGTAGTCAGATGGTTTAAGCTGAGTGCAGCAGGGTAACTATTAAGTTTTTCTAGAGGAACATTAAGCTCTAGCAACTTGAGAATATCCCATTTAAATAATATTGATGTCATATGAACTGGAAGAGCTGTGGAATTTGTGGCTGTTTTTGCCAGGTTTTATAAGTGATGAAGTATGCACAGCTCTTTCTCTTGTTCTGGGCTCTGTCCCTGATTCTCAGCTGGAAGCAAGCAAACATACAGGGCTTTAGGGGATTTTTCCCTCAAACTTGTGGATTATAACTTATTTAACCAGTTGAAGAGTATCATTTCAATAAATACATACTTTTAAACTTTCTTTTGTTATAAATTTATTATGCAAATTTTGAAGAGTATCATTTCAATAAATACATACTTTTAAATTTTCTTTTGTTATAAATTTATTATGCAAATTTGTCAAATAGTTGTATGTATCTTAGCAGTAAAATGACAGAGGATAAAAGTGTTTAAGCAGGAAATATTTTCTGGCAACTTTCCACATAACGAAATGGCTGTGGGTCTAGAGCTGTGCAATTTGTTAAAGCTGGTAGCTATTGGAAGTGTGACAGAAAGACGATATAAATCTTTTTAGGCTATGAATTTGCTTTGAGGTATTTTATTAATATTGATTGTTTATATAGATTTTTTTCTACTGGGTGAATTTCACTATATGATAACCATGATATAGTACTATAGTNGGACAGTGGTGGCGCACGCCTTTAATCCCAGTACTTGGGAGGCAGAGGCAGACAGATCTCTGTGAGTTCGAGGCCAGCCCTGGCTACCAAGTGAGTTCCAGGAAAGGTGCAAAGTTACCCTGTCTCGAAAAACAAAAAAAAAGTTACTAGATATAGTACTATAGTAAAATAGCACGTTTTCATGGTTTTTGGCTGGTTCTTCATTACCTGGCTATAGCTTTGGTTCAACAAAATGTTTTTTCAAGTCACTGAAAAAGAAAAATATTTTGTATCTTTTATCTACTATAAGAATAGCCAAATGTTTTTATTTTCAGTAGAAATTATTTCATANATTTTAAATATCCCATAGCATTCTGTTTTATTCATTTTTATTGTGTCATTTTTTATATTATTTATTTTTATGTGTATGGGTGTTTTGCTTGTATGTATGTCTGTGTACCATGTACATATCTGGTGCCTGTAGAGGCCAGAGAAGGATGTTGGATCCCCTGAAACTGTACTTAAAGACTGTTGTGAGCTGACATGTAGGTAGGTGGTGGGTATCAAATCCTGGTCCTATGGAAGAGAAGCCTGTGCTCTTAACCACTGAGCCATCTCTCCATCCCTGCCTCATATTCTTCATTTTCCATCCATAAAATAGTTTCATTCTTTTTATGGAGATAATTAATATAATTCACATGTACAAATGTTTGTGTGAGCACCTTTTCCCTTCTCTTTAGTGGTTCTGTGTTAATTTTGTGTATCCTCTTTAAAGAGCTATCCATTCAAGTTCTTTGTACATTTTTTTCTTGTTTT
>LZPO01097115.1:502006-519855 GCA_001675575.1 Neotoma lepida
ATGCAAAGAGCTGGGCGTAGTGGTGCACATCTTTGATCCTAGCACTTTCAAGATAGAAACAAGTGGATCTTGTTGAGTTTGAGGCCAGCATAGATGGTCTACATAGTGAGCTCCAGGCCAGCCAAGGCTAGACCTTGTCTCAAAGCAAAATAAAAAATATTAATGTGATGTGATGTGGTGTGTGTGTGAGTGTGATGAGGGGGGAACATCATTATTTAGGTGTAGAGGCCAGAGGTCGAATTTATGGAGTCAGTTCTCCCCTTCTACCTTTACATGGGTTCCCAGGATTGAACTCAGGCCACCAGGCTTGTGACAAGTTCCCTTTATTTGATGAGCCATTTCACTGACCCTGAGAAGTTCTTTTCTGTTTTATTGATTTGTTTATTTGTTTGTTTGTTTGTTTTGAGACAGGGTTTGTCTGTGTAGCCCTGGCTGTCCTGGAACTTGCTTTGTACACCAGGCCTTGGGGATAGAGAGGAGTAGAACATTAGACAAGCTTGNAATAATGGTGCCAAGGCAGGAAGATCTTGAGGTAGAGGCTAGCCTGAGCTATATATGGAGACTCTGCCTCAAAACAATATATGGCTGAGAATGTAGCTCAATTGGTTGAGTACCTAGCAAGAACGTAGTCTTGGGTTTAATCCCTGGAATCAGAAAAACTGAGTGTGCAGACCCATGCCTGCAGTCCCAATGATTTCCATGATGAATCAGACCCTTTTTATTAAACTATAATTTAAAATATACATCACAAATTGAAAGCTCATCCATAGCTACACAGCAAGTTTGAGGCCAGCCTGAGATACATAAAACCTTGTCTGGAAAAGAAAATAATAATAAAAGTAAAACAAGTATCAAAAACTTTAATACAGTTCTATATTCTGAACACNTATTTAGGAATATGACATTTGTAGCTTTTAAAAGTTATTTCCTATTTTCTAAATAAAGCTATTTTTAGTGTTATCTTTTCAAGAAAGCAGACCACACCTGGAAATTTATGTAAGTACAAGAGAAGTTTTAAAAATATATTGATACACAGAAAATGAAATCCTTTCTGAGCCAGGCATTTTAGTGTATACCTGTAACCCCCAGCTCTTCAGGGGCAGAGGCAGGTGGGTCTCTGAGTTCTAGACAGTCAGAGCTACATAGTAAGACCCTATCTTAAAAAAGACAAAAACAAAAGAACAAAGTAAAATCCTTTATGGTTGATCAGAAATTGAATCCTGTAGGATATTCTGAGTCTCATACAGTTTGTATTTCAGTATGCCATGGCTATCCTGAGCATGTTAGCAGCATATATAAAGCAATGAGGCAACAGTCATTTAATTAAGATTCTGGGTGGCACAGTAGAAGTAAAGGGAGAAATAGGTAAGTGGTGTTGAAGTCTATTTCCAAATATACAGCACAATGAGCCCTTTGCCTTTCCGTTATGTTGCAGTATGGCCTAACTGGGAGAGTTAGGCTATGAAATCTTATCTTTTGGCTCTAGAGGGTGATGTGGAAAAGGGTTTTCCTACAAGTGTCTTCCCTAGTCTCCCTTCCCTTTCTTTACTCCCGAGGCTGGTAGGTATTACATTTTTCTGGCTTTACTCACATAGCGATTCTGTTTACTTTCTCTCTGGGAATTGTGTTTAGACTCCACAGTACATACTCACAGACTCTGCATTCAACCTGCCTGTCTAATCTCATAGAATGTGCACTGAGAACACTAATTGCAGAGATAAATTGGTGCTTTGTGTGCATGACTGATCAAGAGCAAAGTACCTTAATTTCAGATGTCTTCAGAGAGATTTTTCTTTAACCTCTGCCTTTAAGAGGAAGATTATAAAGCATAATCATTACTTCAGGTCAGAATTATATTGCTTTTGGTCAAAAGCTGTTGTAAGATTTACAAAGTAATAGGAAAGAGTAATCTAAGGATAAGTTATAAAGATCAAAGCAGTTGAAAATTAAATTGAATTTGAGTATAAGCTTAGATATGGTTTTAGACTCTTAAAGAAACCATTCATGCGCAAAGGCCCTGGGTTCGATCCCAAGCACTGAAAAGGGGGGAGAAGGGATAGAGAGCAAATGCTTGACCATATATCATCATGCCTTTTAATTATTGCTTGCAGAGTAGCTTTAATTTTGATATGTTTAGTGAAAAGCAAGGGACTAAAGTACATATTTAGAAACTAGATTTGTGCCAGACATTTCTCTCATTTATTACCAATACAATAATGGGGTTATTCAGAGGTCATTTAGGAGGTCCAGCAGCACATACTAGATGCTGGCTTTGGTTTGTAGCCAGCTATATTTTATTTGCTGNTAATTTCCAAACCTATATCTTTTAATGCTGGTTTGCTTCTCATCTACAGACTTATATTTCCATCCTACAAAATTAATTCAGATAGTTTATTGTTTCAAACTGAATTTTTAAATTTATTTTAAAGTATTTTCTCTTATTTCATTTTGATTTATGACTTCACTATCCCTTTAACTCATTGTTGTTTTGTGTGTGTGTNTGTGCTAGAGGTGATGGTAGATATTGAGACATGGCCTTACTATGTACACCAGGCTAGCCTCAAACTCACAGCAGTTTCCTTGTCTCAGCCTCCTAGTTCATGTAGAATGCCACCATGCCTGGCTTTCCTCCATGAATTTTTCCCTCTGCCCTTTCCAAAGGACTAGCATGTTATAACCTGTAAAAAATCTTTCAGGTCTAGGCATTACCACTCTCATTGACTATTGTGCTCCTTCACTGCCTACTTTTAAAAATAGATCTTATTATTGCTATTATTATTGAAGCAAAGGGTTTTTTTAATGTCAAATATTTCAAAAATTTCTAAAGTTAAAAAAAAAGCAAGTCCATTATTTGGCCAACTTCTACTTTCTGGAATTAACATTAACTNTTATTTCTGCTTATTGTAAATGTTATCAGACATTTATATTCCTATCCTCTCTCCCCCACCCCGACTCCTCCACCCCGACACAGGATCTCACTGTGTAGTTTAAGCCCCACCCCGACACAGGATCTCACTGTGTAGTTTAAGCTGGCCTTGAGTTTACTAGAGTCTGAGGTTAGCCNCAGACTCATGGTCTTCCTGCCTCAGGATCCCAAGTGCAATGATTATAAGTGTTCAATACAATTGATTAGTACTTTATAGGAATTTCTAGAAGTGATCTCAAAAATGTCACTATTTCTTGTGTGGACGACTAGACAGATTACCCACTGATCTTCCTGCTATTAGCCCCTCTCCACTGTATTGCTAGTTTTTTTACCAACTAGGAAATCTCACTTTGCTTTAAGACTTCTGTGTATTCTCTGGTGTTTATAGGGTGAGAACCAACCCTTTAGTGTTACACTAATGGGAGCTCTTCAGTCTGACTCCAGTAGCTACAGTCTTCCTATCACTTGTTTTGCTTCTTATCTCATGTCAATGTTCCTGGGTTAGTCGTGTCTTATTATATCTCCCTATCACTGTACATAATATATTCAATCTCCTCCACCTACTATTCTCTAAGCTCTTGATATCCATTGTCTTAATTTTAAAGGAGTCTGTTTTAGTGTGCTAAGCCAAAGCATGTGTTCTGGTTTAAATATGAGTGTTCCCACAGGCTCATGTATTTGCATTTGAGTATTTGGTCCCTAGCTGGTGGTACTGCATTGGGAAGTTATAGAGCCNTTTGGACTCTATATAGGCAAATATAGGACTTTGTGTTCAGCTCAAGCTCTCTCCTTCCTGTTCTGAGATGCAACAAGCAATATCTCAATCTCTTGCTTCAACTGGACCAGCCATATCAGCCACTGCCTTCCCTACAATAATAGGTTATATACCTTATACTAGAGTCCAACTACATCCCTCCATTAAATTGCTTCTTTCAGGTGTTTGGTCATGGTGATATGGACTATTAGAGAAAACTGATACCAGCAGTGGGGTTGTTGCTGTGATAAACCTGATCACATGTTTACAACTGGTTTGTAGGAAGAATGTGGAAAAGTTTGGAGCTGTGGACTAGAGAAGCCCTGGAGCTTAATGGGCCATTCTGGTAGGAGTTCAGATCAGAGTATCTAGAAAGGCATACAATAAAGGTCAGACTTATGAAGTTTCAGAGAGGAATAAGGACTATTGAAAATTGGGACTAGAGACTATTTATGTTACATTTTGGACAAAAGATCTAGATACAATCTGCTCACGTCCTGAAAATTAGAATGAGACTAAATTAAAAAGTAATATATGAGGGCTGGCAAAATGTCTCAGTGGGTTAAGACACTTGCTGCCAAGTCTGATGGCCTGAATTCCATCCCTAGAACATACACGGTGGAAAGAGAACCAATTTCTACAAATTGTTCTCTTACCTCCACACATGTTACACACACACACACACACACACACACATGAACACATACAAATAGATTAACAAATGTTCTTTCCCTCTTTTTCTTTGTTCTTTGCTCATACATTACATCCAGACCACAGTTTCCCCTCCCTCCACTCCTCCTCCATTTCCCATCAGAAAAAAGCAGGCCTTTCAGGGATATCAACTGAACATGGCATAACAAGTTACAATAAGACTAGGCACAAATCCTCATATCAAGGCTAGATGAGGCAATCCAGTAGGAGAAAAAGGGCCCCAAGAGTAGGCAAAAGAGTCAGACATACTTCCGTTGTTAGGAGTTCCACAAGATGTGGGGGTCCGTGGGAGTCCAGCTCCCACCTTTTCCTACCTATTCTAGGATTCTTAGGTGGAAGGAGAGACAGATAAGAAATATTAGGTAGAGAGACCTATCTGATAAGAAGGAAGACAGAAACATAGGATAGCTTCGGGAGGGCCTGAGTCAATACCCAACTGCCTCTTCTGTTTATTCAAAAGGGCATTTTATAACAATGCCAAGGGGTGGGGCAAAAGACCTCCCCCTCACTAGATNGAAGCACACCGCACAGCCAAGTGTAGATCCTTCCAACCATGCTCATGGTCAAATCATCCCCTTATGCAGCCCTGCTGGGTAAANCAAGCTCAGATTCTCTGACCCTGAGTAATTTGGGCCTCCACAACAAGAACACCCAGCTGCACGACCATAACATATATACAGAGAACCTAGCACAGACCCATGCAGGCTTGGTGATTGTCCCTTCAGTCTCTGTGAGCCTCTATGGGCCCTGTTTAGTTGATTCTGTTGGCCATGTTCTCATGGTGTTTTTGACCCCTCTGGTTCTTAAAGTTCTTCCTCCAGAAGATAAAGTTCTTCCTCCCCCATCTTCTGCGGAGTTCCCCTGCTCCACCTAGTGTAACAAGTGTTTCTTAAGATTTTGTTTGTTTGTTTGTTTGGTTTTTCGAGACAGGATTTCTCTGTACAACAACGCTGGGTGTCCTGGAACTTGATCTGTAGACCAGGCTGGCCTCAAAGAGTGATAGGCCTGCCTCTGCCTCCGGAGTGCTGGGATTTCTTTTTTTTTAGTTCTAAGTACTGGACTAATTTGTTTGATCGAGGAAATTTTAAGATAGCACAGCAATTAGGCTGTGACATAGTCAGTACTCACTGCTTTCTTCCAGATTCACAATGAAGAAAGAAATTAGAGCAGAAAGGTATGAAAAACTGCATTTTGGCTAGGAAAGGAGCTTGAACTCAATTCAAGTTGCAGACAAAGCTAGTGAGGCCACTATAATTNTTAAAGAAATCATCACCTTACAAAAATGCTTCATACTTTGTACTGGGCAAGACCCCACACATTAAAATGTCCAGGGTGTAGACTGGAGACTGTTTAAAAAACATGAAGGAAGAGTCCTGGAAAAGACAGAGCCTTCGGGGTGCTGTGCTGAAGACAGCTACCTAGGGAAATGTTTTCCCTGATTCAGCCACACAGGTATGCAGAGGCCTCTGCAGCCATAGTCTAACAGATCTATTTGAGGCTGCTTCTCAAACACTGGCAGTGAAACTTGGCATCATCCCTGTGTTGCTGCTTTTGCAGGCATGCAGGACACAAGAGTGAAGTTTGCAACAAGGTTCTAGAAAGTCTCCGAAGCCAGGCAATATGTTGCAGGGTCAGATTCCACAGAGAAGCACCTAGAACAGAATGTGTGAAGCTATGAAAGTGAAGCTTAAGTTGCAGTAAAGACCCCAAGATATTGGAGATGCTAGGAACATGAGAGATTTATCAAAAAAAAAAAAGCTGCAGGCACTGAGTAGAGTTGACCCAAGAGGCTATATATGCTGCAAATACAGGGATGTAGTAGTGCAGCCACTCAAGCCTGTTGGAATTCAGATGATGCTATCATGAACCCTAGGTGCTAGAAATGTTATTATAGTGTTTGTGCTTGCTCTAGGGTGTTAGCAGCTTCGCTTTGGTCTGGTCTTTCCTTGTCATCCTCCTATCCTGAATGAGAATGTTAGTCTGTGCCATTGTATGTTTCAAGTCTGTAACTTTTTTTTTATAGTCTCACATTTAAGAGATAGTTTTGAATCTAAGAAGAGATTTTGGACTTTTGAATAGTGTTGNAATTCTAAGACTATGGAGACTTGAAATTGGAATGAATGCATTTTTCATTATGACATGGCCATGAGCCTGTAGAGGCTGAAGGAGGAATGTTATTGCTAGAATGGCAAATGACCCCCTCAGGCTTATATGTTCAAGCACTTGTTCCCCAGCTGGTAGCACTGTTTGGGAGGTTGTGGAACCTTCTGAACATGAGACCTAGCTGGCATAGGGATGTACAGGAGGCTTTAAGATTCCAGGCTGGCTTTACTTCTGGCTGATACTCTCTGCTTCTTAGTCCTTCAAAATATAGCAAGGCNCATCACAACCCCACCCCATGGACCCTGATGTTTCAGCCACTAGGCCTTCCCTGCCATGATAGACTGTGTCCCCCAAACCGTGAGCCAAAATAAACCTCTCTTCCCTTAAGTTGTTTCTGTCACAGTGGCATAATGAGCANAATATGGTTCAGTGTCCTCTGCTCCTTTAGCACCCCAGTCATATTTTGGCAGAGGGGGCTCTTTTTTAATGCTTCTATTCCCTGTCTGTAAGAAAGGGCCTCTTGGGAGTTGGAGAGATGGATCAGCCGTTAAGAGCACTTGTTGCTCTTGCAAAAGACCTGGGTCTGGTTCCCAGCACACATATGGTGGTTCACAACTGTACATAACTTTAGTTTCAGAGGATCTGATGCTTTCTTCTGCCTTCTGCTGACACCAGGCATGCATGTGGTGCACAGATTATACATGGAAGCAAAACACACATAAATAAATAAACCTAAAAGTTAAACAATTCTCGGGGGCTGGAGAGATGGCTCAGCAGGTAAGNGCACTGACTGCTCGTTTAGATGTCCTGAGTTCAATTCCCAGCAACTACATAGTGGCTCACAACCTTCTCTAGTGGGATCAGATGCCCTCTTATGGCATAAAGGCATACAGATAGAGCACTCATATACATAAAATAAATAAATCTTTAAAAAAAAAAAACCAAAAAACCCAATTCTCATACATTGCAGAAAACTATCTTTAAAAAAGTAGCCTTTTGTCTTAGTCATCATTTTATATTGGTGCTCTGCCTAGTATATTAACACTCAATAAATATTGGTAAATAGATGTACATATAGTTTAGAGTTATGTTTTTTTAGAGATCAGCATTTTGTGCTCATTAACATTTAAATCCATTTCCTTAAGTTTTTACAAGTTTGGTTAATGATAGTATATTTTACTTTTAAGGATAGTAGTATAATAGCATCTAGCATGATGTCATTTCTTAACATTAGCATCTAGCATGATGTCATTTCTTAACATTATTAAATAATTCAACTTTTAATGAATAATTATATATTAATTAAAATATTGCTTCCATATAGAGGCAGAAAGAGATATGTAAGATTACTGTGTGAAGTAAGAAGTATGTTGCACAATAGTTTGATCCAACAGTCAGTATAGTATGTACAGGACTAGGACCATAGCTCAGTTGTCATGTGTTGTTAGCATGTGCATGCCCTGTATTCATTCCCCAGCATCACACCAAAAAGTGTTCTGTATGTGAAAAGGAATCTAAGTGGACAAATAATTAACTTTATCTTTTCTTTTATTCTCCAAACATGAAATGCTTTCTTTTTTATTGCATAGCTCTGTTAACTTCTNTGGTTTTATACATTGCACATGTGCTTTTCTAAGCAGAAAAAGACTAAAATAAAACCATCTTCCAGTTTTTTTTACCTTATTCTCCTTATAGAAGTAAAATCTAGGTAGCTTTTCATTGTTGTTATTATTTGTTTTGTTTTTGTTTCTCCAGAGTTAGAAAATGCCTGTGACAGGGCTGGGGTGATAACTCAATGGGTTAAATGCTAACTGCACAACCACAGAGACTTGAGTTCTGATCCCCAGCACCCATGTAAAGCCAGGTGTGGTGGGCTTAGATGTCTGTAACCCCAGCACTATCAGAGGAGGGGAGGGCTGTCACCTGTGACAGAGACAGGGCAATTCCAGGGGCTCCCTGGCCAGTCATTCTAGCCATTCTAGCTAGTCACCCTAGCTCCAGCATCAATGAAAGACCCTGTCTCAAAAAGTGAGTTGGTAATGCCAGGGAAGTGGCCTGACAGGTAAATGTACTTGCTGATGATGCAAGCATGACAACCCTAGTTCAATTCCCAGAGCCCATGTAAAGGTGGAAGAGAAAACCAACTCCACAAGGTTGTCCTCTGTCCTTAGGCATGCATACACACACACATACACACACACACACAAAAAAAAATACTACTACTACTATTACTTAATAATAATAACTACAACAATAAAGAAAAATTTTGAAAATAGGGAGTAATAGAAGAAGACATCTAACATTGAGGTCTAGCCTCCACAGTCTATACCTGTGTACACACATGCTCACACACATACACCTCCATATAAAAAATATCTTTAAGGNCTGGAGAGATGGCTCAGAGGTTAAGAGCACTGACTGCTTCTCCAGAGGTCCTGAGTTCAATTTCCAGCAACCACATGGTGGCTCACAACCATCTGTAATGAGATCTGGTGCCCTCTTCTGTATACATAATAAATCAATAAAAAAAATTTAAAAAAATATCTTTAAGTAAAAACTGATATATGAGTTTGAAGACATTTTGTTGTATATATCAGCTCAGCTCAGTTCATTATTTCAGTGACTATTTTAGATAGTAGAATGTGCTAGGTACTGTAGAGAGTATAAAGGATAGAGTTTCTNTTGTGCATTAACCCACAGCCTACACTGGATAGCAGAAATTCCTGAATAGCAATTTCTGGAGTGCATAAAATAAGTATTGTAATAATGTTATATCTTATTTTAAGTCCACTTTTGTGTGTTTATACTAGGGATTGAAGCCAAGGCCTGGAATGTGTTGAGGACATGCCCTATATTGAGCTGTCCCCAAGATCCATTAAGTACATTAAAAAAATATTTATTTTTATTTTATAAGTGTTTTTCCTGTATAGATGCATGTGCATCATGTACATTCCTGATGTCCACAAAGACTAAAACAGAGCCTTGGATCCTTTGGAACTAAAGTTATAGATGGTTGTGAGCTGCCATGTGGGTGCTGGGAACCAAACTCAAGACTTTTGAAAGCAACAGATGCTTTAACCACCGAGCTAACTCTCTAGCACCAGGTCCTTTTTATTTTTTTAACTGAGTTTTTTTTCTTATATTTTAGGAGCCAAATTTTATTTTGGTAGAAATTGAAAAAATATTTTACTTTAAAGTCAAAGGACATTTGGGCTAAGGATTTAACTCAGTGGTAAGAGTTATTATGTAATGTGCATGGTATCCTGAGCTCCAATATTGACCCCAAACCAAAACAAAATACAAATCAAATTAAAAAATATGAATTATAATTTCCTATTAAGTGTGCCATATTTATTTATGTACTGTGTGCATTGATACTGAGAATAGTTGACAGTGAAAATATAGGTAATAGTTACTTTTCAAAAAATGTTTCCTGGACATATTCAGTTGATATGATTAACCAAGTATCTTTTTCTACATGTACCCAAACACCAAATACAATGTTATAAGCTTTGTTTAAAGCCTTTGCATTCTAAATGAAACTGGGTGTGACTTCCCCTCACCCCTGCATTCTAAATTAGAGTTTTAGTAGAAAGGACATGATTTAAGAATTCAAGAGTTTTCCTCTGGAGCTGTGACACTGGTCTTACGATGCCATCCCACTGTGAGAGCACTGTGCTTCCTATTGAAGACGCTCTTAGCACACATGCAAGGAGCACGAGGAATCGTGTCAGAGGTCAGCCATTGCAGTCCATTTTCCCACAGCCGCCTGGTGTGAGTGATCTTTTACTGTGTTTCAGAAAAAATGGGCCAGGATTAGAGAGGATTAGAAAGAATATTACCCGCCTGAATATAGGCCCAGGGCACTGAGGAGAGAGAACCCAACCAGGCAGCAAATGGGCTTTGCCTGACCAGGACACAACCTCTGCTGCATTCCTTTTAAGAAACTGAATGGGAAATGTTAAGTACCCAAACTGGATTAGTAAATAATCTCATAGTTTGTGACATCTGCTAAAATAAATTGATGAGCAGACTGCATTCTTACACTTTGAGGAGCCAGAACCATCAAGAGCAGGAGTAATTAAAGATGGGCAGTGAGCTCAGTAATGCGTGCAGAGGCACACTTCATAAACAAAGAAATATCATTTTAGATGTATTAGCACAATGATTATGTCATATGAATTACTGAAGGCTTAAGATTTGAAATCCTTGCAANCTTTTTATTTTTAAGATTCTCCCTGGATCTTATTGCGTATAATAAAGCTTAAAAATTACAGCTCCATCTCCTTATATCTCTACAACTTACACTCTGTAAGTGTCTAACTATATCTTTTGAGACACCCTCTCTTTATATTTTACATAATTCTTAAATTTTATATAATACACATAGGATTTGGACTTCATGACACATTAGTTAGTAGCAAATTGCTTATGCTCAGAGAGGTTCTTCAAACCTGCTCTAGAAGGGATGTGCATAGACCTCACTCAGCCTTGGAAGGAAATTTAGCTAAATTCTTAAGGTTTTGTTTAAAGTCTACCACTTAATATTAGATCTGTTGTATCAGTGGCTACNTTTGTATCTTTCTTAATGAAAGTCATAAACTTGGTTAATGTAATAAACTGATTTTAGTGTCTGCTTTTGTGTTTCTGGTTTTTTGACATGCTGAAGATTGAGCTCAGATCCTATGCTAAGCAAGTGCTTTACCATTGAGCTGAGCCCCAAACTCCCCTATTTTTGTTATAGATTATAAAATTAGAAGGAATATTTTCTTCAAGAGTTTGAGACAAGCTGGGCATGGTGGTTCATACCTATAATTCTAGCTCTTAAGAGGTTGTAGCAGAAGAATTACAAGTTTGAAGCTAACCTAGGCTACATAATAAGACACTGTCTCTGAATGAATGAATGGTATGAGATAAAATTTAGTTTCATATGTGAAGAGAATTTATAATGGGTACTTCACCTATGCCTTAAAGGCGTGGTGCTCTATGCTGTCTGGTACAGTGCCTGTGCTTACATTGGGCCTGAGCTTTCAGTGTGTTTCCTGTTCTCACATCTGCTCACTCCCAGTGTAATTATCCATATTCTGATCACCTTTAAATATCAACTCAAATCAACATGGACTTATTGAATAGCTCAGCATTACCACCCCAAGGTGTTTACTCAAGAGAAATGAGACATATTTATACCAAAGCTTATGTGTAAATACTTAATATTATGATTTGCTTTTGTTTCTTGCTTGCTTTTTCTGATTTTTGTTTTGTTTTGTTTCTTGCTTGCTTTTTCTGATTTTTGTTTTGTTTTGTTTTTGAGACAGGTTTTCAGGTATGCCACCCTGGCCTTGAACTCTCAGTGTAGTCAAGGATGACCTTGAACTCTGATACTTTTGCCTCCAGCTCCTGAATATTAGGGTTACAGGCGTACACCCCCGTATTTGGTTTAGGTGCTAGATCTCAAACCCAGGGCTTCGTGTGTGCTAGGCAAGCACTCCACCAACTGAGCTATGTCCCCAGCCCAGTATTATTATTTCTAAAAGCCAAAAAAGTGGAAAGGACACACGTCTAACAGCTAATAACTATGTATTTATGAGGAATGTTATTTGACTCTAAAGAGAAATGGGGTACCAATATGTGTTGTGACCTAGCTGAACCTCAAAACTGCTAAGTGAAAGAAACCAGTCACAAGTTTCCACNTATCATATTATATATTATCACAACAGTATTATGATAATATATTATTCCATCTGTATGAAGTATTGAGAATAGGCAGTTATGGAGACAGAAAATAGGTTAATGCTTGGTTCAGAGGGACAGGGAAAATAAGGCAGTGAGAATGGATGGTATCAGAGGGTCCAGTGTTCCCCTCTGAGGTAATGGAATGTGTTCAAATGGTGATGAAGCAGATGTTTTTAAATATAATAAAAATTATTGAATTCTCTATTTCATATAATCTAATTCTATGCTATGTGAATTATAGCTCAACAAAGCTATATAACAAAGCTATATAAAAACAAGATAAAATTAGTATTTCCTACCCACATAGCCATTGCTTATACTTTTATAAGGGCCTCACCACAATCTGATTATAATTGTTTACTTAAAAAATTGTTTTTCTCATTATGTTATGGGGTTTTTTTGGTGTTCCCTAGTGAGCATACTGTCTTGTACTTAGTGAATATTAATTAATTGACTTTACCCCACAGTTAAGCTTTCCACGCATAAAATAGGAATAAAAGAAAACAGAATTGAATGATGCCACAAACTACTTTCAAGAAACTGTATTTTATGACTTTATATTTAATTGTTTTTTGGAATGTATTTGCTCTCACATTATTTCCTCAATTTAACCTTCCATTTTGTATTTTTGCAAGGTCNCATAAGCTGTCAGTTTGTTTTTATCTATAGGAAATTCTCACTTTGGAAGTTTGCAAGTATAACAAACACTTTAGACAAGTTTTCAGTAGGAACTGCATGTTATTTTAACTAGTTTAATGTGTGTGTGTGTGTGTGTGTTTAAACCAATTTGTAACATTTGAATAAATGTTTTGTGGATGTTTGCACTTAACACAATTTAATTTCTTGGTGTGGATTTGTTGTTTTTGCAGTACTTACTAGAGATGAAAAGTTTAATTTTACCTCCGGAACACATTCTGAAGCGAGGAGATAGTGAAGCAATTGCCTATGCTTTCTTTCATCTGCAGCACTGGAAACGGATAGAAGGTGCTCTGAATCTCTTGCAGTGCACATGGGAAGGCAGTAAGTACTCTTTGCCAGATGGAATGCTCTCTCTTAATGTTCACTGCATCCACACGCAGTCTTTTCGGATGAGGTCCTATGAGTTTCAGAAGGACTTGGACTGGTTTCAAATGATCTCTGTGGCATTNTATTTGGTAAAAGAAATAATTTAATATATATTGATGCTACGTTTGGGAAAAGCAGAATGAGGAACTATTAGGGTCTTTTGCTAAAATTGAGTATTTGTAGTGAGAGAAAATGAAAATGTGTGTCTTTTAGTTTATAACCTTTTTTGATGTGGTTAAGTTTTATTGTTGCGTTAGTTGTTTAATTCGTTAGTTTGGTTTAGTTTTTGTGATGAGGTAAGAGAGGTTGAAACCAAAGCCTTAATTATACTAATAGCATATGCCNTATCACTGAGCTGTACAGTTCTAATNCTAAAAAACAAACAAGCAAACAACAACAAACAAAAAGAGAAAACCTGGTTTCTGAGCAGGAGAGATGGCTCAGTTAAAGCACTTGTTGCTCTTGGAGAGGACCTGAGTTTGGTTCCCAGCATCCACATGGTGAAACACAACTTCCTGAACTCTAGTTCTAGGAGGTTCATTGCCTCTTCTGACCTCCAGTGGCACCAGACACACAACTGATGCACGTATATATATGCAGGCAATGTACATACATACATACATAATGCACGTATATACATGTAGGCAATGTATATACATACATACACAATGCACGTATATACATTTCATTCACAGAAAATTAATACATTTTAAAATATAAAAATAAGCAATGGCCTGGGGTTTTGTTGTTGTTGTTGTCTTGTTTTCAGATGTGTTGTAGCAACTGGTCTGGTTTGTTTTCTGTCACGTGATAAACACTATGGCCAATAGCAACTTTGATTTTACAGTTTATAGTCCATCATTGAGGGAAGCCAAAGCAGAAGCTCAAGGCAGGAGCTTCGTGTGGAAACCAAAGGAGGAACATTTTGTTGGCTTGCTTTCTCTGGCTCACTCAGCTTGCTTTATTATACAGCACAGACCCACCTGCCCAGGGGTGACACCGTCCACAGTGGGCTAGGCCCTCCTACATAAATTAGCAATTGTGACGATGTCCTATAGAACATGCCCACTGGCCAAGCTGGTGGAGGCAAGCCCTCAGTTGAAGTTCTTTCTTCTCAGGTGACTCTGGTTTGTNTCAAGTTGACAATAAAAGCTAGTCAGTGTAGCAACTCCCTTCATTCTCTCTCCCTCCCCCTCAGTGTCTCATGTGGGTCAGGCAGGCCTTAAGCTCACTATGTAGCTGAGGATGGTCTTAAATTTCTGGTTCCTGCTTCCACCTTCCAAGTACTAGAACTGTAAGCCTGCATTACCACCTCTACCTTCAGTTTGTAATTGTGGTAAACCATTCATTACATATACTGTACCACTGTAGCTGTTCTGTAGCCAGTTCAGTAGTGTTGTGTGGTCACATTGTTGAGCACCTACCATCAGCAATCATTTCCAGAACCTTTTCACCTTCCCAAACTGAAATTCACATAATAGTCTTTTTAAGATTTNATTTAATTTTATTTTATGTGCATTGGTGTTTTGTCTGCATTCATGGCTGTGTAAGGGTGTTAGATCCTTGGAACTGGAGTTACAGACAGTTGTGAGCTGCAATGTGGGTGGGAATTGAACCTGGGTCCTCTGGTTCAACCAGTGCTCTTATCCACTGGCTCTCTCCAGCCCACACAAAATAATCTTCATCCTCACCTTTCCAGCCACCCTCAGTGTTCATAGCTCTGACTCCTGAGTTTAGGTACTTCATATAATACAGTTGCACAGTAATTATCCTTGTAGATTTCTCTTGTTTAGCATAATAGTGACAGTGTTCATCTGTGTTGTAGTATGTATCAATATTTTGCTACTTTTTTGTTGGAGTTTTGCTTTGTTTTTTTCTTTTGAGACAGTCCAACTCTGGCTGTCCTACCACTTACTATGTAGCTGCCCCTCCCCCTTCTTTTCTTCGAGACAGGATCTCACTGTTGCTCTGACTGGTCTAGAACTCCATTCTTTGTTTAAAATGTGTTCCTTTGCATTATAACAAACGAAGAAACTAGCTAATTTATTGCTGCACTTTTTTTCTTTTGACCATACACTGTCATGTAATGATATCTAGTAACTTTAGGTGTGGTAAAATAATGAANGTTGTGCACAGAAGACAAAGTACTTTATGAAAACTACACATATAAACCTATGGTCATAACTGAAAACCATCATCTAGATGTGAGATGCTAGCAAAGACCCTTTCCTTTAGCCTCTTCTTTTCCCTGTTTACCACTCCAGTGGACAGTGCTAGCTCCCAGAGGTAGACTACTAAAGGTCACTCCCAGAAGCCAGTTCTTCTGATTGNTCTACTAGAACTCTATTATATATTTTTATGGAAGCATTCAACATCTGTTAGATACCACTCAAATTGTTCACTCCAGGTAGAATTCAGTTTCAGCATATGACCATCTCTGTCTAGTGTCTTCATACTTCTGCAGGTTTGTTTTGTTAACTGCTGTGACTAAAAGAAGTAGCATGACAGGAATCAGTGTGGAGCAGGAAATGATGATGGTGGCGTCTGATCCAGTCCCAAGGTAGAGAAATTGTGCAGTGTCCAAAAGGTTCCTAAATATATTTCATTAGTAAGAAATGATTTGAGATGGCTGTCTTTATGTTGCCATTTAGGTCAGCACTGAACTGGAGCTTATGCAATCTTCCTGCTTTGGTCTCCTGAGTAGTTGACACTACAGGTTCAAACACCACAGCCTGTTGAAATTATGTTTACTTAAAATGAAGTATGAATTAAACTTTTCAATTTATATATATTTTTTCAAATTTCTGAGTTCTTAGAACATAGTTTTTTAAAGTTGTTTCGACCCAATAATTAGTAAACCATATTTACTAAGGCCCCAAGGTAGAATATAAGCTTAGTGTGCTTGAGGCCCTGCATTCCATAACCACTACCACCACCATCATCAATAAGACATGAGGACATCATTATCTGTGAACCAAGAGTTTGGAAATCTCCGTATAACCACTTATTAACAACAATCATACACTGTGCTTGACACTGACAATAGAAAAACTAAATTGACAATAGAAAAACTAAATCAAAGCCGGGCAGTGGTGGCGCACGCCTTTAATCCCAGCACTTGGGAGGCAGAGGCAGGCGGATCTCTGTGAGTGTGAGGCCAGCCTGGGCTACCAAGTGAGTTCCAGGAAAGGCGCCAAAGCAATACAGAGAAACCCTGTCTCGAAAAACAAAACAAAACAAAACAAAAAAAACAACAACAAAAAAAAACTAAATCAAATTGAAATTTTGCAATTGAGTAGTCGAATGCCTTTGAGTGGTTAGGCTTCTTCCAGTTGATTATAAGGTCTTCAGAGCCAGGGGCTTTCTCATTCATTTCCTATATGTCTCTCTGCCTGGTNTTCTGCTTAGCCCTTGAGGAGTTTTCACCAAGTGTATAACTGCTGCTGCATTTCATGCATCTTGATGAATGATTTCTTTCCTTATGTTAGCACTGATTGTCGAATGACGCTGGCAGACAATGACTTTCATGAATCCCAGAACTAGATTTGAATTGTGACTGTGCATTCTTGTAGAAGACTTTTGTGAGCCTCATAGGTGGAGTACTAAGCTAGCAAGAACTCTTTTAGCTTGAGAGCCACAAGTATACACATTACTTTTCTTAAAGATTCCTGTAGGAAGCAGGATTTATACTTGTGGAGTTAAGTCCATGATTGTGATGAGGAGACTGAGACTAGACCACTCACTGTTCTCTCAGCAACTCTTACACTTTCCTCATGCATTCTTCCCCCATGTGTTCTTCTGTTCACTTTATGTCATCTAAAATGTCTCTCCAGAAAAAAGGATAAAANGCTTTGTGAAAAAAATATAAAAATATGTCTGCAGAATAGGTTTGATTTATAGCATAGATGAATGAGATAAAATTGAATGCTAATGTATTTTTCTTCTCAGCTTTTAGAATGATTCCATACCCGTTAGAGAAAGGACATCTATTTTACCCTTATCCCAGCTGCACAGAGACTGCTGACAGAGAGCTGTTGCCTAGTAAGTAAATACTTCATTTTCTTCAACTTACAACTACTTACTTAGATTATTTTTAGACTGGTTTCTGTCTTAGTCACCTTTTTGTTTGTTAGTTTCATTTTGTGTGTGTGTGTTTTGGGGTTGTTTTGTTGTTGTTGTTGTCTGTTTGTTTTCTTAGAGACAGGGTCTCACTATGTATCCCTGGCCTGGAAATCACTAGGTAGACCACAGAAGCCTTGAACTCACAGAGATTTACCTGCCTCTGAGTGCTGGGATTAAAGTGGNAGTGCCCTAATAGTCGCCTTTTTGTTACTGTAATGAAATACATGATACAGGGTTTGTAAAGAAAGATTATTGAGCTTGGGTTTTGGAGGTTCAGAGTATACAGGGCAAGGCTCAGGCTCTGAGTAGGGGCTGCTCCTTGGCAGATCAGCCAGTGAAGTGCATAGCAAGGGCAGGAGCATGTGTGTAAACAAGCAAGTGATTCTAACTTGAACCAGAAAGAAGGAGGGAGAGGGAGGGAGGGAGGGAGGAAGA
>LZPO01097115.1:536299-551959 GCA_001675575.1 Neotoma lepida
TGTGAATTACCCGAGAAATAGGAAGGATGTTTAGGTTCAAGAAATGCTTGCTGCAAGGCAGAGCTGCTGGGGGAACCTGTGATTGTGTCGGTGAGCTCTGATGCCTTCAGACTTCACTCCTCTTACTAATCAGCAACTTAAGAGTGAAGAGTGCTGGTCAGTTATTCATACCAGGTACATAACTGAATGAATGACTTCAGTGTCTCCGTTTAAAATATACAGAAAGTATAAAGGAACAGTGGCCTTTGGCTTGTAATATTTCAAAAGGAATCTAAGTAACTCAAAGAGTCAAATTTTTGAGCTGGTAATTTTGGTAGCACAGTAATAGAGCATCAATCTGGCCAAGTGTGAGATTTTAGTTTAGATTACCAGCAATCTTCCTGATTCAGCCTCTCAAGTACTGGGATCAGCCTGTGTTTAGAATCACACACACATAACACACACACATTCATGCATGTCTACATGCTTGGGATCAGGACNTTGTGCATTCTAGAGGGATGCTCTATCATTGAGCTATTCAGCAACCCTAAAAAAAAAGTTTCACCATGAAATATAAATAAATGCATATCTTATATTTCAACATGAAACTTCTCTCAAAAAATCAAATTATAAATTTGTGCAGGATTATGGGGGTAGGTTTAGCTAAACAGAATAAACTTTCCGTCTAAAATGCCATAACTTTCTCTTTTGCTGCAGTGGGGATTGGGGGCAGCAGTTAGACTTCTAATAGTTTTATCAGTGGGTATGCCCCTTACTGCTGATGGTGGTCTCAGAAAAAGTTTGTGTTTATGGGTATTTACCAATTTAAAAGAGGAAATTATTTGTCAGAAATAACATTAAGATTGCCATAGTGGCTGGGTGTGGTGGCACCCACCTTTAATCCCAGCACTCAGAAGGCAGAGGCTAGAGAATCTCTGAATTTGAGGCCAGCCTGGTGTATATAATGAGTTCCAGGACAGCTAGGGCTAAGTAGAAAAACCCTGTCTCAAACACAAACAAGATTGCCTTAAGGGATTGGCAAGATGGCTTAGCGGGTAAACGTGCTTTCTGCACAAGCCTGGAACCCTGAGTTCAATTCCAGGAACCTTTGTAAAAGAGGAAAGAATGGAACTGACCCCACAAAGTTGTCCCTTGACCTCCATGTGTGCACTGCTGGGGCATATATACATGTGTGTGCACAAACACACACACACACACACACACACACACATACACATGATGTACACATGCAACAATAAATAATCTTTAATTTAAAAATAGACATAAATTTGTGGGAAAAAAATAGACATAAATTTTTTTGCCTATCTTGGGTCCATCTTCACAGTAAAGAACTTCAAGGAAATAAATTATTTGGGTTTCACATGATGCTCAACAAAGTTAAAGGACTTTATTATGAGAGTTCTCTTCATCCTGAACTTTCAAGCATTCTGGAGATAAAATGTGTATGTGGTGTTTGTGACCAGTGTGTGAGAAAGAAGCCACTTGAGAAGTTACCACAGCATGCAGGAGCATGCTGGCTCTCGTTCTCATTGTTCAATTGTTTTGTCCTGACTTCTTCCTGAAGCCAGAATTCAGTCTTTTGCTCCCAATAGCAGCAGCATTACAACTAAATCTTAGTCCTCAATGTTGTTAGACTCCTATCCTGAGGACAGCCACAGCTGTTCTTGGCGGGCAAAGGCATTGCTGTTTTTCCCTCAGTCACAGTGAGATAGAAAAATGTTCTCTGGCTGGAGTGTGGATGGAGGCACTTCACTAATCTTATACATAATTCATCCTCTGTTGCTGGGGTACTCAGAGTTGAAACTCTGTTCCCTGATAAAATTCAGCTGGATTTTTTATTTACTTGACTCTGATCCCTTTGGGGGTTTCACCTTTACTAGGAGCCCAGGGATTCTAATTTAGCTAAGCCCTGCCTGGGAAGACTATTCTTATTCATTTGCTCTTGGTCTATTTTAGCTATTGTAATACCACCTTTTAAAAACAAAACAAAAACTACACTGGAACATGCAGTTCAGAGAGTCCTGGGTACCCTGAAAAAAAAAAAGCTTTGAGTATCAGCTTGTTGAATGGAAGAACTCCAAAAGGCTTATCTTAATTTGTTTTCAAAGTTTAGACTTTTAAAAGAGCCTCAGCGTTAAAAAGAATATGCTAACTATTAAGCACACTATAAATCTTTGAGTTTCAAATTCATTGCATTAAGGTATTACTACTAATGGACTTGCTTGTTTTTGTTTGGTGTTTTTTGTGTATGTGCTTGTGTGTGCAGTGTGAGTGCCTGTTGTGTGCATGTGAAGCCAGCTGTCAACACTGGATGTCTTCCTTTATCACTCTCCATCTTGGTTTTTGAGACAGGATCTCACTGAACCTGGAACATACTAATTGGCTAGACTCCTTCTGTCTCTTCTCTCTCAGTACTGGGATTGTAGGCACACACTGCTGTGCCTGGCTTTTTACATAGGTGCTAGAAATTCGAACTCAGGGCTTCTTGTTTATGCTGCAAGCACTTTACCAACTGAGCCATTCCCCCAGCNCTTGTTAATTCTTTAATGAAATTAAAAAATTTATTGGTTTCCTTTATGAAGTATAAGATACAAAACTTGTTCACAAATAGCACATAGTCTTGTGGTGGAGGATTGAGCAGGACATGAAGATGTGTAAGTATGAGGTAGGAACTATTGCCACAGAAGGGAGTCATTCTCTCTCTCTCTCTCTCTCTCTCTCTCTCTCTCTCTCTCTCTCCCTCTTTCCTTATTTATTTAGTTTGTTCATTCATTCATTCATTCATTCATTCATTCATTTATTTTTGAGACAGGGTTTCTCTGTGTAGCCCTGGCTGTCCTAGAACTCACTCTACAGACCAGACCTGCCTCTGCCTCCTGAGTGCTGGNATTAAAAGCGTGTGCTATTACTACCCAGCTCATCTTTTCATTTTATTTTATTTCATTTTATTTTTTTCTGAGACAGGGTTTCTCTGTAGCTTTGGAGCCTGTCCTGGAACTTGCTCTATAGACCAGTATGGCCTCGAACTCACAGAGATTCACTTATCTGCCTCCCGAGTGCTGGAATTAAAGGTGTGCACCACCAACACCCGGCTTCATCCTTTCATTTTAATTTGCTTATAGGTGACACGATATTTCAATTGCCTCCAAAATGACTACAGAAGTCAATCTAGACTCACAGATTGACTCCTTTCTGAATCCATCTGGCTAGAGTCCTTAAGTCCAGCAAGATATAGAAAGAAGTGTATTCTCTTTCAAAGATGTAATAACATGGAATATTTTCATCTTTGTAACTCACTGCCTAAGTTCATCGTTTTATAAAGGTAATATTCAGTATAATACCTATATGAATAGTTTAGGAATTAACACAAAATGAAGAACTCCTCAATGACACATTTAAGAAAAGTCTTTCTTCCTAGTCACATAGTAACTGCCATAAAATCTCCTACCCCATATGTTTTCCTCTTTTATATTATCTTATTCCTAATAGGGACAGGTTAATAGTGGCTGAAGAACATCCCAGGTGAAAATGAAATACTCCGATGTCATGGGAGCAGACTAAAATAGTGAGTTAGAACCAGTTCCTTGACTTTTGTTTATGTGGGGAAGAGGACAGGAGGCAATGCCCCTGCATCTCCCAGAGCTCACATACTCACTGCATAGCTGTCTGACCCTGCAGCACTAACCATAGGCACGTGCCATGCACATTTTAAAAACCAAACAGAAGGACATTGGGATACAACAGTAAGTTCCTATTGTGTACTCTTCCAAGCTGAACGCTGCTGTTCAACTCTGAATCCTTCACAAGTCTTTCTTTATAGGAGGGATCTCCAAGATTGTTTGCTTTACAAGTAAGTGAAAATAGTTCTTTTTTAAAATTTTATTCATTTGTATTTTATGTACATTGGTGTTTTGTCTGCATGTATGTCTGTGTGAGAGNGTCAGATTCCCTGGCACTGGAGTTACAATTGTGAGCTACCATGTGGATACTGGGAATTGAACCCAGGCTGGAAGAGCAGCCAGTGTTCTTAACTGCTGACTCATCTCTCCAGCCCCAATATAGTTCTTGTCTTTACTGTGCTGCCTAAGTCAAGTAATATGCACTAACTGGATCCCTGAGGTTATGACCTTAGGGTATTCATGTTTTGAAACAGGGTCTCACTGTGTAGGCTAGGCTGACCTCAAATCCCAATCCTTCTTGCCTCAGCCTTCTGAGTACTAGAATTACTGTGTGCATATAAAATAGACACAGAACCTGTGCCTACTGAGTTTATGCAAGTCAGATATGTAATCAGTGAAAATGGAAAGTAGTTAAATGATGAAGTGTGTGGAGTAGAAGAGTAGACCCAAAAACTGTACTAGAGGATTGAAGAATATGCTGAATTAAATCAGCGCTATCGCAGATGAAAGGATATCAGATAATTTGAATAATGACTTGAAGGCAGAAGATGGAAGCTTTGGAATTTCCTGGTGACTGTTAACTTCTCTGGCAATTTCTCTAAGTTTGCCAAACCTACTGAAGTAAACAGAAACGGTCACTCTCTGAGTAGGTTAGCAGAAAGTCCATTTCTAGATAGGTAGTTAGATGCATAATGGCAACTACTGATGCAGAGTCTTAATTCGTGGCATGGTGGTAAGACGGCACACTCATCTTTCTGTGTGGTAGAGAGCCCATTCCCAACCATCATTCACCTGCATTCCTGTGACACTACTGACTGTCTGATAGCATTCGGTCTCTAGGAAGACTTAACTCCAGCCCTTTGAACTCTGTGAAGCTACTCCCTACTCTCACAGCACTGAAACAAAGATAAGGAACATGGTTATTTAGCCTTTTTCTTGAACTTTTATCTTCTAGATGGTATTAAGAGTAACCATATCTCTGTTTCAGCCTCAAATTCCATATTGAATTTTTTAAAATTGCTTTTTGAGCAATAACTTTTCCCTTGTTGCTTAACCAGTCATGCAAGTTGAGGCTTCTGTCTCTAGGCCTATTTTATAAAAGCTGCCCTGGGAGAACAGATGAAAAATAAGACAGTTAGATATTTTATGAGTATTGAAATCCCCTCCATTCAGAAATGTAAATAAAATAACCAGCACGAGCAATCAGCTTATGTCAGATTCCATGGGTTTACATTACATGGAGAAATTATAGTGCAACCTGAAACATGCTGCTTAATGAATTCATAGTGGTGTCACAATTGAATGTAAACCCCTGAGCTTTCCTTTTGTGAAGGGTTTCAGAAATCCCCTTTAATAAACTGCCTAGGGGAGGAGGGATGAAAAACTGAGATGACACTAACAAACGCTATCGCTATAAAGTCGCTGCCTCCCTTCCAGCACCCACTCATGCCAGCTAACTGAAGCAGAAACCTAAGATTCT
Source organism: Neotoma lepida (assembly GCA_001675575.1). Lineage (NCBI taxonomy): Eukaryota > Metazoa > Chordata > Mammalia > Rodentia > Cricetidae > Neotoma > Neotoma lepida. The sequence continues at coordinate 541,679 of LZPO01097115.1, forward strand.
GCTCCCCTTTGGCCTTATTCAGGGAGCATTAAAATACATGTACTCAGCACCACACTGGCTCCAACGCACAACCAGTGTTTATGCTATTTTCAAAGTGGCATCAGGAAACTGAAGAGAGGAGCAGGATTGCCCTTGTGCCGTTTGTCCTTGTAGGTTAGGGAAATTCTGTCAAGTACGACAGAAGCCTGATAAAAGCTGTTTTTACCTTCAGCAAATCTAGCCAACTGCAAGATCTAGTTGGAGACCATTGTCTCATAATTTGTCCCCCTTTGGCTGGTGGTCCAGTGCCCTGTAGTTAGAACTGTCTTCTCATTTATCAGTCAACTTGTTTTGTGGTCTCTAAAGTTCTTCTGAAGTTTCCCTCTGTCCACTGTGTCCTCAGATATGATAGCTCTGTGGTCACAAAATCCAGTATACCAAATGGAATATGAGAGTCAGTCAAGTTTTAAGGTTTGGAGGGAAGGGAAGAAATGTATTTTCTATTGTAAATTATTTCATTTTTACATTCTTATTTCTTATGCATTTGACTTGATTGATGTCAGGTCTTAGACCTAAAACTACTTAATGTAACATAGCTCTGGATATTTAGTATCATTTAATTAACCCAGAATTTCAAATAATCAGGATCTGTAGTTAACAATGCATAACATTTTGGTGGATTTCACAAACACCCATTTCTTTGAGTCCTTGTATGTGTATCAGATGAATTCATCGCAGTGCTCTCCCATAGATGCCTTGGGAGTTCACTGACATTGCTGCTGTGTGGCTCTTAGGGGACTCTGAACCTTTTGACACAGTCACCTCATAATAAAGCTCTGGTCTCAGCATTCTGATTTCTCTGTATTCCCCAATGTATATAGTATATACTTGCTTGAAATTCCTCATATATTGCTTGTACATTCTTGCTTGTAAGCTTCAGCATACACCAATTCCTTTGACAGAATACCTTCTTCTGACTGCCTTCCGCTGTTCATGCCTTATCTTATAACATTCCAGCTCTCAAATACCTCCTTTGGAAGACTCCTCTGATGACTCTCNCTCACATTTCCTTTCATCTAAAACTTGTCTCCCTGTCTCTTAACTGTTTGTCTCTTTGTAACTCTGTTTCCGCATGTTGTCTCCTGAGAACTCGATGCTAATGATGATCATTCTCTAACTCCTTTGCCTTTTCTACTCTACACAAACCTTTGAAGGCCTACTGGTGGTGGCCTTTTCAATATCCTCGGGGTCCTAGTGCACCCTCATTCCCTTTCCTTTTACGTTATGGTTGTATCCTAGAGAAACAAGGCATCTGTTGAGGGCTACGCCTCCACTTCAGCATGTGGGGCCTGTGATTACGAAAAATTGGCCCTTTGATTTGTCCATCTTTGCATTCTTCTTCTCAGACACCTTCAGCCTACACACACGAGACCAAGAGTAGACCCAAAGACAGAAGTGGGGAAAGTTCCACTGAAAGCCAACTTAGAATTCCCTTCCTTTTTACACAAGATCTATGAAGCTGCTGTTGTCAGCAGCTCAGCAGACATACTCCTGCTCTGACTCCTTTCCAGGAGTCAGGGTTAGTTTAAGAAAAACCTCTTGTAGAAGCCATGACCTCGTACTTTTATCCCCTCCATCTGGTGTGCGGCCTCATGGGGCTGTGCTGCTATGCAGGAGGTGAGCAGTGGAATTCTTTCGATGATGACTTCTGAGCCCACATGTGGAGGCAGTCGGGGTTGGGGGCGGGTGGGAAGCAGGAGAGCAGTGAGAGCCAAGATGGATGGACCAAAAACCAAGGTTTGCTGCAGAAGAAATCCTGACTATAGGTAGGTGTTCTTTCTCTAGCTCAAGCAGGGGCCCAGGTCAGAGAGCTGTTCTGTCCCAGCCCNTGATTGATGAACACTGTGTTTCCGCAGCTTCCTTTCTGACTTCTCAGTTGGGGTGTACCAGTGGGNTGCATAGGGTATGTGAGGGCTTACCCTGTCTCTAAACAAGTGTACGCCAATGTGGACAGGGAGGGGCCGGCTGAGCTGCCTTTCTCCTGTCTTCATCTAAACTGAGGCCCCAATTTTGAGTAAGGGCAGAAGGAGGAATTGAGAGGAGCACGTTTTTGACTAAATGAAATTTGCTGATTGCCTCATCTTAGAGATTTTTCTCTGCATCGTAGATATCCTTTGTCTTAGGCGTGTCCAGCCTGCAGCCCATAAGCCACATGTATCTGCACATAGCAAAGAATAACTATAAATGCAGCCCAATATAAAATTATAATTATAAGCTTACTTAAAACATGAGAGGTTTTGTGATTTTTTTTTTTTAAACTTTGACTGCACAGTTCTTGAGTGAAGACTTTGTATTATATTGTCAAGGTTGGACACAGCTGGTAGATGAACTGTCTGTCTTAGCTAGTGGTCTAGGGGATGTGGGCTTGGGTGGGATGGTATCCTAGCTTTCCCACCAAGGAGTTGGTAGTGATTCTTAAAAAGAATGACGTCTGAAAGGATATTCTAGGACAAGCCCACAGTCTACTCATTTCTTCTCATGACTACTTCCTCTCTGCCTATGCATTGAGAACGTAGAGAAAATAAAACAAAAATTTTAATGTTAATCTGAGGGATGGAGTGAGGCTACAAAGAATGACAAGCAAAAGCTGTTGAGATGCAGAGTCCTTTGTAGAGTGACTACTGAATAGTGATGGTAAAAGTGACAAAGTAGGAACGAGACATGTTGATGAGGTTAGGGGAATGTAGGCTTAGCCTTTACAAATTCTGCTCAGATACTCTGCTGGCAGTTTAGGATTCTTGTATGGGTTGGGGCTGTTAACAGCAGTTTCTGTTTTGAAGTGCTGGTACTCTGGCACCCCCCAGTCCCAGCATCCTCAGGCTTTGAGGAGAGTACATAGTATTTGAAGCTTAAAAACAAACAACCAAAAAAACTGGCCTCGGTGGTGTATGCCTTTAATCCCAGCATTTGGGAGGCAGAGGCAGGTGGATCTCTGTGAATTCGAGGCCAGTCTGGTCTACAAACTATTCCAGGACAGCCAGTGCTACAGAGAGAGACCCTATCTTAAAGGAAAAAGAAAAGAAAAGAAAAGAAAAAACCAGACAAATAAACTAGGTTTGCATTCTGGCTGGATCATTCACTGAACCTCTCTGAATGGCTCCATAAAATAGAGTAATCCCCACCTCACAACCCCTGGAGTGATTGTGAGATCTATACATACATGCCCAAGCATTTTGTGCACGAAAGGCTTTTGTGAGCATTATTGTTATTCTTGGGGAAGCCCCACCTTGGAATTTGTCAAAGGATGAAACTGTGGCTTGGCTTAGCTGCTTACAGGGGCTAGTAGTGTTGACAAAATGTCATTAGATTTTTGGCCTTCTTTGGTTAAAGAACTCCTATGTCCTGCTGCTCTAAATGAACAAAAAAAGGTACTTCAGAGTTAGGGAGCAGAGCAGAGAATGCTCATCTTGCATTTTCATATCCTGGATGACTACAGCATCCTATGTAAATAGCCATAGTGATGCTCAGAGATAATCCAGGCTATGCATGGAAGCAGGGAAAGTAGTTTACAGACTCTTCTAACCCTTTTAACTTTGGGGTTAGGTTCAGGTCTACTATCTGAAACCTGTCAATCATCAAAGAGAAAACCCACTTCTGAGAAAGCTTAGTTCAGTCAGCAACTGTGATGTATCTACTCCAGCTAAGCCACTGCTCATCCTCTTCAGGCACCTCTCTTACAGAGATCGTTCCTGGAACCAAGGGTATCCTGCTTTCTAGCCTGGTAAGTTTAAAACAACAACAGGTCATAAACACCAAACTCAGTGACTGTGAATACCTCAAAGCAGTCCCAGGAGACTGGCCCATCAGGACACGGCACTCCTCCCTGTCCTCTGTGCACACTAGGTTTGAGAAGCTGCACAGCCTCAGCCACTCTGCTTGGGTGGTAATTCTCCACCCTTGATCTCTTTTCTCCATGCCCTTTCTGTGTCCTTCCTCCACCACCTCCCAGGAGAGTACCAATTCCCAAAACAAACATTGCATTGCATGTTGATAATGTAGTTTTGAAACATTCCTTGCTTGTAGCTGACCCTGTTGTTGGTATGATTTTGTGGGGGATCTAGTTNCTTGTTTNTAATTGTTAAGAGAGGTGAGCCTACTATAATTCCCATACAGGCTGAGAAAAGCTGTGTGNATCCATTTTGAGTGCACCTTCTGCATATGTGTATGTGTGTGTCCTCATGGTTGTGCTCAGGCTGACAGGAAGGGCAAAGAGTAAAAAGGAAACATGTCTTTCTTAGTTTCCAGCATTGCTTCATCGATGCCCAACCCCCGCAGTACAGGCAGTTCCCAAGTGGAAGGTGGGGGCAGAGGCCTCCAGCAAGGCCATCAATAACCAGGTGTGTAATGTGAAGCTCTCTGTATTTCATTTCTGCACCCAGGGCCAGCTCTGCAGGGTTGCTTACGGAGCGCTCTGTGTCTGGCACCTCTCTCCACCAGACCCAGGCGCCCAGGGCCCACCGACCTGCCCAGGAATGCACTGCATTGTTCTCTGCTGCTGTAATTTGGCTGCAGGAGCTAGGCTGAATGCCTCCCAGGGATGAGAAACATACTCTCCCTGGCGGCCTCCCTTATCCCCAGCTAGCTTGGGCTCTGCCCTATGACCACTGAGAGCATTTAAATAAAAAATTTAGAAAGGCGGGGGTGGGGGTGGGAAATCCTGATTATCTGTCTTCTATTAAGCCATGCAGAAACTTATGTCCTGAGTGGGTCTAAGAATTTGGCAAGGGGCTTGGTGTTTGGTGTTCTTGATAAGGATGTGAGAGAAAGGGGAAGAATAGTCTCCTGCAACAAAGAGGAAGAGAAATGAGGCTAAGTGTGTTGATAAATTAGATCTACAAAGCTTTTTGCAAACAGACCCTCAGGACAGTGTTTTCTTCTTTAATCTGAAGTCCCTGATTTACGTTTACATTTACTCTAATGAAGAGTGTGAATTAATGCCATTATTTAGAGCTGAAACNGTAAAATTTGCTTCTTTTCTCTAGTGCTGGGTTCTGGGCTATGGCCGGCATTCTTACTTTCTGGTTTTCGTTTGTTTGTTTGAGACAGGGCTCTGTTCTTAGGCTAGTATGGAGCTCACTGTGTAACAGCCTGATGACAATCACAGCAGCTATCCTGCATCAGCCTCCTAGAGGGTCAGGATTACAGGTGTGAACATCTCCCGGGCTCTTCTGTTTAAAAGAAACTGGCTGCAGGCTGTGCAGCTGAGGTATTTCAGTCATGTGCCTTCCCCCAACAGATCCTATTATCCCTAAAGGATAGAAAGTATCTTTAGAGTTCACTTTGTATCCAAATAGCACTTACTGAAATGCACTGGACTAAATATTTATCAAAAGATAAAAGAAATGACAACCAACAAGAGGGAAAGGAAAAGAGGTTAAGACACTGCTGATGGAGGACCAACTTCTACCTTAGAGAATAGATGGGAAGGGCCTTCAGAGCAGATGAGGGAGCAGCAGCAGAGCTATGTGGAGCCCCAGCACCAAAGAAAGTTCTGGGTTTTTTGCTTGTTCCAAATAAATCAGTTTCTGTTTGTATAGTGCAAAATGAACGCCAGTTGTTTAAAGCCAATTGGAATGCAGAGACAGTTCTGAGGAAAAATTAATTGCTTGGCCATCATTCCTTCTTGGGGCCACACAGCTTCTGTAGCAGGGCTCAGATAGACATCTTTTTTCTCACATAAACACCTCACTTTACAAACTTCTCACTCCCTGCAGCTGTTTCTCTCTTAACCATTTATAAGCGGTTATGCATCTTTATCAGCTAGAATTTGGAGCACAGGGAGAAACATGGAGTAATATGAGCTGTCACAGAGGTCTACCACTTCCTTCCATAAACTAAGAACTCCAAATCAAAGAGTAGTGATACAGCGCAGGTAGATTGAACTCAGGCTGGCTTCCATAGAAGACCTATGCCATCATTGATGTAGTGACTTGGATGGCCTCACCCCTGCTCCCAAAGCTTCCCTCCTTTTAGGAGCAGTCCCCCTTCCCCTCCCATTCCCACTCCCTAATCCCACCACTGGCTCATCAGTTATCCAGTTGACTCTACTCTGCTAGGAAGACATTCCCTCNGCCTGACTCATTCAGTCCCATTTCTCCACAGTCATCCCCTCACCACAGACCACAAAGGCCCTGACTAGCTCATGTTTTGTGTTAATGGATGTGAAACCGGAGCAAATCCCCTCACCAAAAGAAAAACCACCCTAAACTCTCCCACACAGGTCTCAGCAGGTTACACAAATATTAGTCCTATCATCCAAATAAATCTGCCTCCATGGCCAGAGCCACCACCACCCCCCAACCTCCTGCTGCCTGGGCAAAATGAAGTTGCTCCATAAACATGTGAGAGCCCGATTGGATGAAGAGGAACCTAAGAAAAGAGAGAGGCCCTGTAGCCAGAATTCCTTGTGAAAGCTCCTTAATCTCCAGTCTGTTATCAAGACCAGACAGTCCTAAATTAGAAGTTCCTAGAGAAGTTAGGATGTACTTGACCAGTCAGAGGTTTGATGAAGTGTATCTGGTGGCTGGAGTCTAGGACACAGATAAATCTCAATANNTGAGCGAGGCATGTACCTTCATTTTACAGATAAGAAAACGGGCCAGGAGAATTTAAAGACCCTTGCTGAAAATAAAAAATATAGTCAGTGAGTAAATAGCTGGGATTAAACCTAGGTCTGTCATAACTGCAGATTTCTATACTGTTGCTGTTTATCAATAGGCAAGAAGATGATCACTGTGTAGGTCATACAAAACTAGGCCATTGAGATTTCAAACCCCATGTCCTACCTTCTAGCTTACCATGCCTGCTGTCTTCAAAGACTCCACTACTGCATACCCTAGTTAGGCAACAGCTAGGAGCATTGAGGGAACCCTCCTGTTTAAGTCAGTCATGGAATGGACAGTAGTCATCAGTAGGACTTGGAGAATCACAAAATAAAGATTTGCTGAGTAAATGGGGCAGGCTACTGTCTTCTAAGGTGTTTTCCACTTTGGCTCCAGCACCAACTCTCTCTATATACAGCAACTCACTTTTGTTCCTACTTCAATGCTGAAGGTCCTCTCCTAAACAACTACCAGAATGAGAAATCTCTACTGTCCTAGTATACACTGATCCTCACACTGCCCTTGAGATCAGGTGTGCTTACCCTCCCCCGTGAGTTACCTGCCTTTCACTTCATCTTTTCCAAATCTACCTAATGTCCAGAATAATTGATGGGGGAAAGTCCCAAGACCTAACCAGGCTGACTATACTATTCTCTCACAGTTCTGTTCCAGGGCTCTAATGGTCTATTAAGACTTTGAACCACTGCAAGCTACTCCGAACAGGCAGCCAGTGAGTAGGCTGCTGTTGTCTGATGTAGGTGGAAAAGGAGACACAGAACGTGTATTTGTACAGTTATGTGACCCCCCAACCCTCACAAAACCACCAGTTTATAAGCTGCATAAGAGCATGAGATGGAGCCCTGTTCACCATGGCTAACACATCTAGCTNTCTCAGGGTCTCAGCAGAATGCTATAGCCGCAAACTGTCTCCAGTGAAGAGACAGGCAGTTTTATCTCTGTCCTATCTGTCCTTGGCTACAGTCGTATCAAACAGGAAGCTACCTCCAGATTCCCTTCCTGTTGCATACCCAAAGAGTATCAGAAGTCAGTGCAAGCAGAGGGGAAAATGAGCCTTGACTTTAGTGCAACCCAAACCACTCTGAAGACAGGCTCCTGCCTCTTCTACTCTCCCTTCAAACCTCCAGCTGGAACATCAGGGAGCCACTCAGTCTCATATCCATCCCCTATCAACTCCTTCCTAGGGCTAAGGAACCAGGACACTGGGGTCCCTCTGGATCACTCTCCAAGTCCATAACAGAAGCTGTAGCAGCCCAGGATTGAGGGTGGAGGAAGGTGTGCATGCAAGGATCTTGTGCTTTTGAGTTGGAGGCTTGAAGTGGAGGGATGAATGAGGTATCTGTGTGTTCAGGTCTGGTCCAGCCACTCTGCCTTCTTAGGGGCCTTGCAAGTGTGGACATCCACAGTGTTTCTGCACTCTTTGCACCGCACGGCACAACACCAGTGGAATTTGCACTCACACTGGGTGACACGGGTGACTCGAGTTGTGTCGTACCCCCGGCCACAACACATGATTTCACAACCATCTGTTCCTTTAGATGTCTTGCTGCAGACGCGGCCTGCGGTACCTAGGGAACCTGAGTTGAGGAAGAGAGGTGAGAACCAAGTTACTTTTGTTGTAGCCACTTTGGGTACCCTTATACTCTTAAGAAGCCATAAAGAATCTCTTTTTCTGAAAACATAACCACTAACCAAAGTGACCACTCATTGCCCTCTGGCCCAGGTTCATCTGTTTCCACCATTGAAGCTCCCCAGAGGTTGCCAGTTTCACCTGCACTCCCTTTCTCACTAATGCACACTGCCATGTTCTCTTCAGAATCTAACTGGAAAATGTAAGAACTTTAAGTCTGGGTGAGTTTCTCTAATTTTGTGGGGATTGTGATATCATATCTGGATTTAAATTCTAGCTGTGCCACTTCATAGCTGTATTTATTTAGCAAGTTAACGAATGTGTCTGGGCCTCAGTTTCTACNTATGAAAGTATATATAAAATAACACCTAGCAGGTATGGTAGCACGTGCCTATAACACCGTCATGCAAANTATTGAGGCAGGGGAGTCACTTTAGTTTTAGGCTAGCCTGGGATATGTAGTGAGTTTGAGGCTGAATTGAAATGGATAGCAAGATCCTGTCTCAGGGAAACAAAACAACTCAACATTTAATGTAATAGATTGTNACGGTGTGGTTATCATTGCTGGCCAACAGATTGGCATGATTGGCATGACTGGCTGGAGGCATATCTCTAAGGAGTTCCTGTGTTATACTCCTTTTACTAGCTTTCTCCTTGCACAGAGAATGCTCAGGACCTCATTCCAATAGATGTCAGCACAAAAGATCCTGCCAACCCTTTCCCCAGTAACAGGGACACAGAAATGGAAAAGTGATTGGTCTGAGACTTCAAGAAAGAAAGTGGATCAACTAACTTCAACAGCAANAGTCTCCATATTCCACTAGGATATGGGGAGAAAATGCAGAACTTTTATCTTTGTTTTTTAGCTTATTGGTTTAAAAATCTCTGTTTTAGGGCTAACAGTGGTAAGTACNTGCCTAGCATTTGCAAGACCCTGGATTGGATCCATGGCACTATAACAATGATACCAACAGAAACATAGGTAGCATGCATATCTTATAATATACACAGTACANGAGTGGGACGTCTAAGTAAATATATATATAATGGATGTAGATGATCAATTTTCTCTTTTAAAATTGGTATATGTAGTTATATAAGTTATGGGGATGCATGGGCCACAGTATACATGCAGAAGTCAGAACAACTCGTGGGAGTTGGTTCTCTCCTCCTACATTATGGCTCCTGGGGGTGTCAAACTCAGGTTAACAGAGTTTGCAGAAGCGCCTTCACCTACTGAGCCATCTTTCCAGCCCTTACTTTTACTTTTTAAGATTTATTTTATTTATTTATTTATGTGTGTATATATCTTTGTATGTGTGTATGCACACTTGTATGTGGATGCCCTCTTAGGCTAGAGGAAGGCATCAATCCCTAGGAGCTGGAGTTACAGGCAGTTCTGAGCAGCCTAATGTGAGTTCTGGGAACTGAACTCAGGTCCTCTGGAAGAATAGCAAGCACTCTTAACCACTGAGCCACCTCTCCAGCCCCCTCCATTTTTTTTAAACAACAGAAATAATTAATCTAAAATGTTAGCAAACTACTGCTCTAGAATGTGGGATGACTAGGTCTACTACATACCTTGTTCTAAGTCCAAGGGCTGGGTCTTACGCACCAAAATCCTCTTCTACGGTCTGGAGCTATGCTGTCCGGTATTGTAGCTACTAACTGCACGTGCCCTCTTAAATACAGTGAATTAAAATGAGCTAACCTAGAACAGTTCAGGTTTGAATTCGACTAACTCTGTAATCCGCCACACTTGTTCATGGTTTTGGTCTCTGTAGTTTGTTACCCAACATCAACTATAGTTCCAAAAGTNTTAAATGGAAAATCCAAAGATAAATGATTAAAACTTGTAAATATTTTTATCACACTATTTTATTAAAAGTTGTCCTCGGGGCGGTGGTGGCGCACGCCTTTAATCCCAGCACTTGGGAGGCAGAGGCAGGCAGATCTCTGTGAGTTCGAGGCCAGTCTGGGCTACCGAGTGAG
>LZPO01097115.1:585879-598723 GCA_001675575.1 Neotoma lepida
CAAGACCTTGACTTGCAGCTGTGACTTTCCATCTCAGCCTGGCTCTGCTGTAGGATCTCTGGGCAATTAATTTGTTTCTTGGTCACTGTCTACGTTAGGTAGGGCGATCACTTTCATTAGCTANGTAGATTAAAGGAAGTAACATAGATGACTACTTGACATTCTCAAAACTATGTTTCCTCCTTGACAGAGCTTAATCAGGACCAAAAGGAAGATTGTGGGCTTGGCTGGAGATTAGCTGAGGTTGCTGGCTGGAGGCTAATCACACCCAGGAAGCGGAAAGGGAAGTGGAGCAGGCTGGAGAGAGGGAGAAACTGAGTTGCTCTGTAATGTACCAGAAAGGCCGCAGCCAACCTCCTGTGTCTTTCACAGTTGCACTATTTATTGGCTTTTGAATGTCTACTAAGGATAGAATCCAGCACCTCGTAACAGCTAGGCCAAGCACTTTACCACTGAGCTATGCCCTCAGCCCTCATGTGGCTTTAAAGCTAGGATGACCTTTCTGAGTTCTATTTGGGACCAGGAGACAATAGTAATCGTGGGGCAGCACGGCTGTGATCCCATCACTTGGGAAGTTGGAAGCAGGGAGGAGATTGCTAGTTTGAGTAGAGTATGCATGTGTGCATACAGTATGAACGTACATAGACACACACACACACACACACAGAGTCTCTGGAATGACTTGGACCTAAGAGAAATGACCTTGGTCATTTTTTTGTTTTCCTTCCCTAGTAAAGGCAGCTCCTATGAGGGGCAATAGCCAAGCCAACATTCCCTGTACTTAGGCACCTGGGCAGGATGTTCTACTTACCCATCACATCGAGTTAGTACAGCTCCAAGCCTAGCCTGTCAGACTAAATAGGTGGCTCCCCTATTAAAAATTTCAAGGGGCTGTCAAGATGGCTCAGCAGTTAAGAATGCTTGTCACTCTTTCAGGGGACCTGAGTTCAGCACTCACATCAGGTGGCTCACAATTACCTGTATCTCCAGCTCCAGGGGATCCAGTTCCCACTATGGGCACCCTCACAGCTGTGACATACACATCAAACAAAAATAAAAATCTTTTAAAAGTTTCCTGGATGGTGGTGGCACACATCTTTAACCCCAGCACTCAGGAGGCAGAGACAGGTGGATCTCTTGAGTTCCAGGCCAGCCTGGTCTACAGAATGAGTTCCAAGGACAGCCAGGGCTACACAGAGAAACCTTGTCTCAAAAAACAAGAAGACAAAGGAAAACTCAGTAACTTCTCGGGTGAGACATTTCCCAGGGGTGTGGAGGAGCTACAGTCCTTCCTGCCCCTTCTGGTTTCAGCAACATGGACAGTGGCACAGAAGGGCAGGCTTCACCTTTCCATCCTCCGAGCCTTGCAAGGTCCCAAGAGGGCTCGTTTGATTCTTTACAAAGTCCATTTTTCATTGCTCTCCTTTGCTTAGAGATTTAGAGAGTAAGGAGGGAATTGGCAAAGAGAACACTTCCAGGCAATGGGTTTTGCAAACCACAGCCCTTTCTCACCCTGCCTTTTGNACAATCCCTACAAGTCACAGGACAGTGCTGTGGATCTGAGTCTCTTAAACCAGTCCCAACTCTTGCAGAAACAACACACAGGTACCTGCCATTCTTCTTCAAGTGAGACTGGGCTCTTGGGGCCTTTTGCCACCACCTGCTTTCATCCTTAAATCAAGGCAGTGAAACCTAAATCAAACACAAAGAGACAGGCAGAACCCCAGTCAACTGCTTTGGAGACAGGAGACTTTGCTGGTGTCCTAACTGCCNCCCACCCCCACCCCCAAGAAGCGCAGAGCTTTTGCTAGAGGCCTGCACTAGAGGGAAGTACTCCTACAGTACCTTCAGTAACTATATGCCTTGTATCTTTTCTTTGTTAAAGGCAAGTCATCACCCTGTAGTCCAAACTGGCCTAGAACTCAAGATCCTCTTAGAATCAAGTCAATTGTGTGTGTGTTTCTTTCAGCTAAATTGAGAGTACCCTGAAGGCGGGTAACAGGTTTAAACTTGTGTCTTTAATAGCTACCTTGGTTTCTGGCTCTCCTTGGATCCTTAAGAAACCTGTTGTTTGAGGGGAATTAATTAAGGACTTTGTTTTTGTTTCCTTTATCTGGAAGTCTCCTGGCTCCGGTTAAGTCTGTTAAGGCACTAGAGTGGGGCCCAACAGGCTTTTCTGACCTTGTTCGCTCTGAATCACCCAGTTAGAGCCCCATCCTGGCCGACTGAATCAGTGGGAGGCACCTGGGACATGTCCGGTTCTTTTGTGATGAGGGTGATGGTTTGGTTTTGCTGGGACAGAATCTGCCATGTAGTGCACACCGGCTTTGAATTTGTGGCAATCCTCCTGCCCCAGTTAGGGTAACAGGCCACTACACCCTCATTTAGAAAGCAGGTACTTTAGGAGCAAAACAGTTTGATAAATATTTCAAGTGGCTGTTTTGGACTCAGTTCCTAAACCAGGCCCAAGAGACCAGATTAGAAATCTCATCAAGTTAACCTCATTTACCTCCAGAGAAGCCGAGAGAGCAGCCACAGCCTTAGTTTGTCTGAACCTATGGGAGTGGCTCTTGGCTTTAGGCAGATTTGATTTTGTTTTGCCTTAGTCCTCCTTACAAGGAAAAGTAACTTTGAAATGACTGAACTACTTCCTGTTCCTTTAAGCTTTGTAACTCCCACAAAGTCTATGCTTGGTTCACTCCAACAACTTGCTCTACTTTATGCTGGATTCTACAACCACAAATGGGGCCAATGAAGATCTTTAAGTTGTAATTTTGACTTCAAAGTTTTTGGGGGGCATGGTGCTGGGAATCAGATCTAAGAACTCATTCCTAAGCATACTGCCTGCCACTGAGCTACAGCTCCAGGCTTTTATTTATTTTTATTTATTTTTTTTATTCACTTATTTTTCGTTTTCGAGACAGGGTTTCTCTTTGTAGCTGACTGTCCTGGAACTGGCTTTGTAGACCAGGCTGGCCTCAAACTCACTGAGATCCACTTTGCCTCTGCCTCCCAAGTGCTACCGCCTGGCTCTTAGTTTATTTAGTTTATGTGCATTGGTATTTTGCCTGCATATATGTCTGTGAGGGTGTTCGGTCCCCTGGAACTAGACTTACAGACTGCTGTGAGTTGCCATGTGGGTGCTAGGAATTGAACCCCTAACCTCTGGAAGAGCAGCCAGTGTTCTTAACTGCTGAGCCATCTCTCCCCCCCCCCACTTTAAGACAGGGTCTCGTTGTGTAGCTGTGGTTGACCTGGAACTCACTATGTAGACCAGCCCAGGTCTTTTGAGTTAAACCCAAACTCCTGGGATTGAGCAAGCACTACAATAAGCAGGTTTACTGAGCTATTACAGATGCTGGCAGGAAAATAAAAGAACCAGGGTCTGGGATAAATTCCCACAGCCATCAGCAGCAGCACTCACAGCAATAGGAAAATGGCCACCAGACTCAGGGCTGAGGGGATTTTTACAGAGTATTCATTTTTTGCGGTGTGTGTGGGGTTTTTTTTGTGCATGCGTGCCCGCTCACATGAGCGCACATATGGGTGTCCTCAGAGGCCACTGGATTCCTTGGAACTGGAGTTACAGGAAGATCCAGGCCTCTGTAGGAGCAGTANGCACTCGTAACCATTTTGTTTCCAGACAAGTTCTCAAAAAGCCCAGGCTAGCCTCAAATTCCTTAAGTAGCTGTGGTGACCTGGAAGTCTGGATCCTTCTACTTCCACCTCCCACACGCTCGGCCTGAGGTGTGTGCCATCATGCACAAATAAAGAGTACTTTTATGAACAGTGTTTCCATTGAACCAGCACTGGCTGTTAAGAGGGTACAGATTATGTGAAGCAGGAACACTTTGTAGAAAGGCAGTCCATAGATGGCACTGTTGGTTCTGACTTAATAGGTCCAAAAATCTATGTAGAACAGGGTGTTATAGTCCTGGTGGTGAGCCATGGGACTTTAACATACCTTCAAAGATATAAAACAAAGTTTTGAGGCCAGCCTAGTCTACATAGCGATCTCCAGGTCAGCTATGTCTTTGTAGTGAGACCTGTTTTCAGCCTGTCGAGGTTTTAAAGATTCTTTTTAACATATATGTGTTTTGCCTGCATGGATGTAAGCATATGCATGCAGTGCCTGCACAGGCGGGGAGAAGGCATTGGATTCTTTGGAAATGGAGTTAAAGGTTTGTTAGCCACAGTGTGGTTGCTTAGAATTGAACCTGAGTCCTTTGCTCTTAATCACAAGCCATTTCTCCAGCCACAAGCTCATGGAGTTTAAATTAACCTCTTCCCCCTTCTCCCTGCCCATCGTCCTACCTACTTGGTCATCACATTCAGCACGTCTAAGGTTTTCAGTAACGGGTTTGAAATCCTTGTTGCTTAACCAAGAGTCTTTGTACAGACCTCTTGTCCTCAACTACTTCATCAGCTCACTAGAGATAATAGGCTCACAGGAGGATCAGTAGAGCGGTATGCATGTCAAAGCATTATCATGGGGCTTGGTACCCAAACAGGCACTCCTAACTCAGTGTCCCTGACAGTCTGGCAAGACTTCCAGAAGCTAAGATGTCTCCTTACACAATGGGCAAGTAAGTTTCAAGGGAGGGATATGTAGCATTACATAACCCAAATTAGGTCCTCAGACTACCCCAACAATCATTTTTAGCAGGCTTTCCAGGTTATACACAAGCACAGTAAGTTTGAGGAGCCTCTCCCTGTGTTTCCTCCTTTTAGTAATGATTTCTCCACTGATAGGTGAACAGATAGATGGAAAGACTCAAATTTTCTTAACTAGTTTAAGTATTAAAATTTAAAAACAATTCCCATGGAATCCTGTTCATTGCCTGCCTCCNACTCACTGTTTGGAAAATATATCTCATCTCACCCCAAAGCTGTGGATGGTACCCAGGGCCTAGCATGTGCTGGGCAAGCATGCCACCACCGTCACCCACCCCTAACCCAGAAGCCCCTATTCTGAAGCCAGCATCTCAAGNCACTGGAAGTTGTGTTTCAAGGACTACCTACTCATCAGAAGCACTCTAAATTCTCATTCTCATTCTCCGCCCCCCTCCCCCCAAACACTAACGAGGCAGCAGTCATGGGAAACTGGATATAGCTGGTGTTTGTTGAATAGATCACTAATGAGCTTACTTAAGATACGTAAACATCCACACTGTTTGAACATCTTTTGTACATCAAAGGATTTTCAAGTACTTCTGTCTGGCTACAAGTCACAACTGCAAACATGGAGTGGCAGCAAAGGCACGGACTAGGGAACTTTAAGGGAAGCATTAGTCATTTGTTAAATGAGAGGGCAGGACAAGATCAGGCATTAAAGCTGGAACACATGAGTCACTGGTGGCTTGTGGTCCGGTTCCAGGGAAACTTCCATCAACCAAAATTTGCATATAGGCATTCCTATTTTTCTGGGAATACAATATATAGCTTTCCTAAGATTTTCAAAAGGCCCAGAGCCCTAAAAGGGTTGACAAGTTATTAGTAACTAATTGGTGTGGCAAGATATGCCCATGGGTACAATAGTGGCCAAAATGCTACAGCTATAACTACTGTTTTCTGATTGACGATCTGTCTTACAGGAGGAAATGCATGCAAGGTACTGTAAATCTGGCCAAGAACCCAAGGCGGCAGCAGCTCATAGGCCCTACAGGTGAACTTACTACTGTTCTGGTGAACTTACTGTTTTGCTAAGTGGACAGATCTCTACGCATGGATCTTTATACACAGATTAGTGTGGCTCTCAGTCCTTATCAGAGAAACTCATAGCTGGTCAAAGTACAGAGGATCAATCCAAGTGGAGTCTTCATCCACAAATGGGTCATTTGTATCACACTGTCTCCCAAGGCTCAGGGGAAAGATTCTAAGAGCCAGAGGTTAGGGAGGATGGGGACAAATCTGTTTTCCAGACATGACATGCCCAATGCAATCATGAAGTCACAGTAGCTGTGGCTGTCTGCANGAGATCAAGCCAATCCAGTATGGGCTCTCATGTTCCCACCCCAGCTGAGTAGTTAATGGCGGCTGATGCTANTAGAGTCAGTGACAGTTTTTCTTAGGGGTGTGGCCTCTGGCAGGTAGACCACGCTCCAGTGGATGGCCCTATACTTGTGCATATATGGATAGCAAAAATTCAAACCAACAGGCCATTAAAAAAAAAGGTTGGGGGTGGGTGGGGTGGGTCTGGGAGTAGTTAGGGGGATGGCTGGGGTAAAGATACCAACATACATTATATGCGTGTATGAGATCCCAATGACTAAAAATATTATATTCAAAGTTATTAAGGACAAGGTTACTGGGAAATTTCCCCCCCTCCAGCTCTATGTTTCACAAGAGTACTAATGCCTAATTTTTGTGAGTTCTTTATGGTGGAGACAGGGTTTCTCTGTGTAACAGCACTGGCTATCCCAGTACCTACCTTGTAGACTAGGCTGGCCTTGAACTCACAGATCCACTTGCCTCTGCCTCTGTGCTGGGATTAAAGGCATGAGACACCATGCCTGGCAATTTTTTGTGAGTTCTAACCTGGATGCATCCTTTGGTTTTTCAAACACATGATCAAGTGCCCCTTACATCACTCCCCTTCCCAATAAAACAGGCCCGGATTGCACAACACTCTTCGTTTTGTAGACAAGACTTTTTCCCCAGACAGTACGATTTAATTTGTTTTAATGTAGTCTGCTATAAAAATGAAGACTTCTGCATGGTACATTTGGCCTTACAAATGTTAATAACTAGTTAATGCTTGTGTTACACCTTGCACATCATTAGAATCTGTTGACCAAAAACAGCTTTTCTGACATGGGTTAATACCCAAATTGTGAATTGTGGAACTTTTACTTAGCGCGCACGCACACACACACCACACACACACACACACACACACACACACACACACACACACAATCTACTGCAAACTTAAATACTAATCTATACTATCTAACTGAATTATTGGATCCATTTCAGGATTGTGCTTATTATCTCAGAAGATAGGCAACTAGCAAAAATACACATTTCTTTCGCATATCTCCACCCCCAAATTACACTGTAAAAGAAATTCGTTCAGTGCACCTCCTAAGAAATAACTTCCTTATAGCATTTCTTTCTATATATATCTCTATCTCCAAACAGAGGAAGAGCACAATGCAACTTTTAAGATTACCATTTAAAGCAAGCGAGGTAAGAACGTTCTGGCACTGGAGTCTCTCCTCCTTAGAAGGGTCAGCATTTGACCATCACTACTCCGTTTTGGCTCCGCAAGGGGATAAATTCAATGATGGATTGCTTTTGGGGGGTTTCACAGGCCTCCATCGTTTTTGGGAGACACCCTAGGACATCAGCAGCACTTTCCTCTGTCCTGCATTTACCTTCACCATTCAGAAGATAAGCGGTGGAGTCAATGGTGTACTCTGTTGTTGATTTGCCCAACAATTTTCATCACCTGCCTCTCGACCACTGATTCAATGGGTTAATAAAATATACAATTAAAAGTTATTAACAACTAAATTTTGGGGAAGACTTTCTTCCAGCTCTATGCTTCTCAAGAAAACCAACTCCTTGTGCATTTTCTGACTGGGATGGGTCCACTGAATCCTTTGGCTTTTCAAACACACGGTCAAGGGTCCCCTATACCACCCAATCCCCTTTCCAGTAAAAGGTCCCAGCAGGTCATCTATCCAGGGGCTTCTGGATAGATGCTGGCTGGAGAATATATGTAAAGACACCAAAGCCTTCCTCTCTCCCACTCGATACAAAACTGTACAACCAGTGTCCTGAGCTGGCCTGTCTTGAGAGTTCTGCTTGCCAAGAGGAAGGCTGTTCTGTGGACTTGATCAGATGTAGCTGGCACAGCGAAGCCTGGAGGCTTCTGTCTATACAAANTCACTACAGGAAAACAGCAGAAGTTCTAGGGTGAAAGAAGTTGCAGCTCGGTAGCTTACAAGCTACAGTCAGTGACAGCCATGTTTGTCTAATCAGCAGTATCTAAAACCATTTTGAATCAGTTCCTGGTATTTTAAAAATAGAAATATTTTGAATGAGAATTTTCTTGTGAAATGTGAATTCCATGAAAGTTTGGAGAACTGGTAACCTTGGTCTGGAATTTTTGCATGGCAGCAACTGGGGATTAAAGGGGTGGCTTTATTACACGGGGCTGTGACACTGTGGTTTGCTACATCTCCCTCTATTCCAACCTAGTGGACAGCACTTGAAGGAGTATGCAGTCTCACTCACGTATATGACCAGTTGAGTTCTGTGGCACTAGGGCTAGCTTAGTTGTGCCTTTCTTTCTACGATGCTGACAATTTGGGCTTCATTTGGGATTGCCCCACTTCCTGGTGAAATGGATTCCTCTGTTGACTGACTAGCTCCAAGCCACATGTAGTTGCTTTGGTAGGTAATCTTAATGTGCGATTCTACTTGTCCTTTATGCTACACTGCAAACTCCAAAGATACAATCACACTAGTATTTATGTGCTTAAGTGTGTGAATGTTGAACACATAAAGGGGCATGTATCTATACAGATATATGTATACTTCCATTTGGGCAAAAGTTAATTTGGTTCCACAGATACAAGTGCTGGCAGCATGGAGAATAAATGTAACAATTTGGTAAAACCTGTAGAATTCTGACTTACAATATTACAAAGAGTGACTTTTAAGTTATTGCTTTTTGATCATAGAATAAAGAGCTCATTATGTCATTTCCTATTCAAGTAAAAGCAACCAGAATCAGAAGTTCTCAACAGTCGATGCTTGAAGGTGGTTTGGAATGGAGATGTGATTTCACTCTGTCCAAGAATTAATGCAGGAAACTAAGAATGACTTAATTTTTCAAAAGTACAAGAAAATCAGCACCCCAACTGCTTAGTGCTCGGGAGGTTTCTCAAGGGCTTAATGAAGNGCAAAGCTCACCCTGACAGAGAGTTTACGCCCCTTTAGAAGGATTTCCACTCCACTTATGCAACCCTCCGTTCAGAACACAAAGCCGGTATTAAACAGTGAGGATTAAAAGCAGTGTTGGTTTGACACTCAAGAGTCAGAGGATTTCGTCTTCTGCAATAAATGCTCTGTCTTCCATTTCTGCCGCAGAATCACATTCATGTGGCAGTCTTATTTCAGGCACTTTTAAAGCATGTTCATCTGGAATAAAAATCTTCATGAACCAATTCTGCATAATTTGAAATGAGTGCTGAGTAACTCTAGCTCCCAGATTGATAGCAGATCACCGCCAATTAGATTTCTCCGTCACAACATGCCGGTGACTGCTGAGCTTGAGATGTCTGAGGTCCCCTTCTAGCTTAGTACAAAGAGGTGAGTCATAAAAATCCAAAGTACTCAGTTTCTATTTAAAAAAAAAACAAAAAGGTAAATACACTGAATGTATTATACAGATGGCTGTAGCTACTATCAAAATAAATAACATGGTCTGACTCCAAGGTTTAACTCTGAGCTCTTGGACAAAATCTGATGGAATGTCACATATGGAGACTCCCTCCTAGGGACTAGCTGCTGGTAGGCAAAAGTATCTCGACATCCTTGCCGTTGGCCACCACAGCACCAGGAGAGCAGTTGCTGGCAAGGTCTTCTGTGGCGGTCAAGGAGGATGTCTGGGAATGAGTTTTGGTCACTGGAGTGGTAGCAGATTGGGGTGGGGTGAGGCCAGGTTTTTTGGGTGGGATTGGTGGAGGGTTTCCTCTCTCGGCTCTGGGGATGGTTGGGGACTTGATTCCTGGAGACAGGGGGCTCAGAGGGCTGGACACTTTCCCTGGAGTAGGTGAATGGCTGGTGTCACCTCTTGGGTTGGCAGTGTTGGCCAGATTTCGGTAGTCTGTACCAAAGGGAGAGCTGTTGGGAGAGACTGGCTTGATTGGCCCTTGGTTAGTGAATCTGGAGAGCACCTGTGTGACTGTGTTTCGGGCCAGCTGCTTGGCAGCTGAGTTGTCTAAAAGGGTAGGGGACAGGTCCCTGGATGGAGGGCTCTGGAGACCACTGGCTTGCTGATCTTGATCTGCCTGTGACTGAAATCTGTGCCGAGCTGCATGGAACCGCTGGTTGATTCCCACTTGGTAGGAAGACTGGTAGCCAGGGCTGCTGACTGATGACCCCAAGAGACGCTTGGTTAGAACTGGTGAAGAGCAGGGAGATGACGTCAGAGAGGAAGAGGCAGTGCTGCTGGGAGACAGTGAGCTGCCACTGGAAGGGAGGTGACTTGGCATTGTGACTGGAGTCTCAGTTCCTACAGGACACCCACCATTCTCCATTGGTTTCTCCTGGGCCAATACCACAGATTTCTCTCGTGGAGGCCCTTGGTTTTCTGTGCTGCTGCCTGAGGTCAACTCCCTGGTAGTTTGTATTTCTGGGTCACAGTGGCCATTGGCTTTTGCATATGAGTAAGTAGGAGTGGTGGGACCTGGAAGACCAGTGTCTGTCAGCTTGGTTAAGATGCTTCCGTGGCTTCTTTCCATCTGAACATTCTCTGTTTGACAGAACACAGACACCAGCACGCGGGGCTCTGTGGCTGTACCTCTGGACGTGGTTCCTGGCTCTCTGCACTGCTCGCTGGTGCCACTGTGCCGCTGGGCAGCCTCTAGGTCTCTCACAAGCTTCTTCAAGCTCTCCATCTCCTCCTTAAGGGCTCTGGTCCGGTTCTCCTCACGGTTCAGTTTGGCTCTCAGCTGCTCCCTCTCGATATCAAACTCGGACAATTGCTTCTCCACCTGGGCCTCCGTCTGCAGGCCTCGCTTCCTCTCAGCTGCCAACTCTTCCTCCAATTTACTCACCCGGCTCTTCTCCTTCTCCAGTTTCAGGCTCAGCTCGCCGGCCTTCTGCCCTTCCTCAGCTGCCTTGCTGGTGGCCTTCTTGCACTCAAGCACCAGCATGGNTGAGAGCTGCTTGTGGCGGGAACGCTCCTCTTCCAACTGGCTAGATAGCTTCTTTTGTTCCTTTTCAAACTTTTTCACTTGGGACTTCTCAAATTCCAACTAGAGAAAAAAATGCCACCACACATGTTGATTAGAGTAGGAAAACAAAAGGACGTACTGAATATTATGGTCAAATGCCCTTCCTTGCTGGCTGCTCCTGGTGCACGGTATTACTATGTACGTCATGGTGCTTAGGTTAATTAGTATTTTTGAAGTATGAAAACATCCCACACAGAACCCCCACACACTATGATTTAATCTTTTCTTGATGACTTGGGAGGCATTTGAGTTCCTAACTGCCTTAGGGTGAACAGTGGGAATATGATGCACCATTGTGTTTTAGGTATGTGAAGAACATCGAATCGGCCAAAACAAATATCAGAACACTATGTAAGCTAGATCTGGGAATGGATGCCACTGAAAATCAAACCTAAAGTTCCAGCAATCATTTTCTCTGATCTAAAAAAAAGAACAAACTTAGGTAGCCGTGCTTAAATCCTCTTTTTGTTGCTATTTTCATTAGAGAAGGTCTTCCTCTGAGACTTGNTTTCGACCTGAAATCCTCCGTCCAACTGCTAGGATTAGAGGCATACACCACCGTCCTTGGGTCTACATAAATGTAGTTTGTCTAACACTATCACACAGACTCTGAGTAAGAGGGAAACAGGGTGAGCGAACCCTTCTAATCAGGGATTTCCAGAACCAGACACATCAATGGATGGGGAAACCAATTCAGTAAGCCATGATCATATTAAAAAAAAATTAAAGAGTGTGAGTTCAAGGCTAGCCTAATTAGTGAGACCATGTTGAAATTGAAAATATCACTGTATACTACAGGAATAAACGNTTGTTTCATGTCCTGAAATCTTTGCTTCAGGTATACTGGATTGTGACAGGCCACATTGTTACTGTAGACTGTGCAACAACAAAAAAGCTTGAAAATCAGAGACCTCTAAAATATGTGCTATGGATGATAGTTCCACCGAGTGATCTATGTTTGTTTTGTTTTTAAAATTGTCTGTACTTGTGGGTGTATGTGGGGAGCTGTGCATATGTGAGTGCAGGTGTCACTGTAGACCGGAGGAGTGCATCAGATCCCCTAGAGCTGCAGTTACAGGGAGTTGTGAGCCACCTGATGTGGATGTGGGGAACCAAACTTGGGTTCTCTGCAAAAGCAGTGTGTGCTCTTAACCACTAAGCCATCTCTCCAGCCCCAAGTAATCTGTGTTTAAAAAAAGAAGACTTTTTGGAAACAGACATGATAAACATGGAACATTCTATCTTCTTTCTGAAGACTTATAATGTAATTCTGCATACTGAAAATGAACCTAAGAAACGTCATTCCAGGCAAATGCCATCACCATCTTTCTCCCTGAGTTACCTGTTGCGTCAGTCTCTCCCTCTCCTTCTCCAGCATGTAGGTGACATCATCTCCTTCAGCGGTGTCCTGAGCATGCCTCTGTCTCTCTTCTTCAAGGTCAAGGATCACCTGTAAAGGATTTTAAAACATTTACTTTCAAATATCAAGTAATTACCTTTATACCACTCATCACTCGAGATTAAATAAACAAACAAATGAAATCCAGCCAGGGCCGTCAAGAAGCATGCTGTCTAGCAGGGTGAAAGACATGCAAGTTATGTGCTAGAAAACAAGATATTTACTTTGCTGAAGCATGTGCAGAAGAATGCAAACAGAGACAAGAGAGCAACTAGTGAGCTGTGGGGGTTCAGGAGCTTTGAGAACCAGGAGATGTCTGGGAAATCATATGCAGTTTGATATGACTAGGGACCTGCTGGGGTCAGTGTGTGTGTGTGTGTGTGTGTGTACGCATCTAGATGTGTATAAGAGACAGGTGTGTGTGTGTGTGTGTGTGTGTGTGTGTGTGTGTGTGTGTGTGTGTGTGTGTGTG
>LZPO01097115.1:602261-617643 GCA_001675575.1 Neotoma lepida
TGTAAATCTCACTACAAATCAAGTGGATCCACGAAAAGACAGGCAACTTCAGAAGGTGGAACAGTGTGATAATATAAACAAGCAAATGATTACAGGGCGCTGACCTGGTATTAGACATTGTCCAAAGCAGGCAGGGNCATATTAACTGGGGTACTTTTACAGGCCTATAAAGTAGCGCTAATCATCTCCAGTTTGCAGATGAGAAAACCATTACAAAGAGGCTAGTTACTCAGCTAGCCAATTATCAGAACTGGGCCTTAAACCCAGCTAGCCTGGCTCCGAGGTCTCTGTCTTGAAGCAACAGGCTCACTGCCTCTGCATATGTCTGTCTATGTGACCCTCAGGTTTACCTCATCTTTCTTCTGTTAAAATATTAAGCATGATGAATTTATGAATTTATATACTTAGAGACAAACAAGGTACCAGCAGGTAGGCAAAGGATGCAAGTATGAACATAGGAGAATCCAGGACTTCTTATGATCTGTACAGAGNGAACTTGACTCCACTGTTGATGGGACAAGAGGGGGGAGGCATGCACAAGTACAGCCGAAGACAGAAATCCCCTCTGCTTGCCACCAAATTCTACCCTCTTTTCAATCTCCGATTGGCCTCTACTTTCCTTAGTCTTTTCTCTTCCCCTCGGCAGGCAGACATCTAAGGATCAACAAATGCTTGGAAAGACACTTCAGTTTCCTTCCTGTGTTACCTCTGCTTGGGACAGCTTTAAGAACTACATGGTATAAGCAACAAGTTCTATATGTAGGTAAACAGAGTGGCATTAGCAGTTTCTACAGAGGCTGGGCATGGTGGCACACACTTTTAACCCCAGCACNCAGGAGGCAAAGGCAGGTGGATCTCTGTGAGTTTGAGGCCTGCACGAGCAACATCCTCAGACCCTGTCTCAAAAACAACGAACAACAAAAGCAACAACAAGCAAACTATTAAAAAACCCAGAGGCTGGGTGTGGTGGCAGAGCCTGAAATCCCGGCAGCGGAGGCTGAGATGGGGAGATCCTGAACTGGAGGTCAGTTTGAGACAGTGAGACCCTGTCCAAAACAAACAAGCTGTACTGTCACCACATGATTGGAGTAGTTCGATGGTATTTATACAGGAGAAGTAGAAATTTATTTAAATTGAAAATAATCTTTCTTTTTTAAAATCCCTGTGTGTACTGGTATATGGATGTCCTTAGCTGGGGAGGAGGCTGGTCTTGAATTCTGGCTGGATTTACAGGCATGAGCCATCACACCAGGCCTAAAACTAAAGTTCTCCTCACCTTCTTTCCTTTTCTTTATTCTTTCTCTTTCCTCTCACCCTGAGGGTTTAACCTAGAGTCTCCTAGAGCTCCTGCCCTGGTCACACTTCCTATTGTAACCACGGCTGCAGCATTAGTGTGGTAAATGGATGACTACCATCACTGAGATTGGTTTGTAGTGCAAAAGAAATAGGAGAAGATGGGATTAAAAAAAAAAATTTAATGACCTTTTCTTTTCCCAACACCATGGAGAAAATGGGATGGGAGAAGCCCCAGCTTCTCCTCTGGCCATGGAACAACTGGTGACCTTGACATCAGTTCTGCTGAGAAGCTGTCTGTCAGGTCTGAGTCTAGTTAACTAATCCTAAAAACATGACTTTAAAAACCCACATAGTGATTATCCTGTATAATTAATGAGCATCAGAGTCCCAAGTAATAGGGGCTTCTCTGGTGAGGCCTCAGCCTGAGAACAGCTGTTAGGCTGTCTGCTTTCTCTCTGAGTACTTCAGAGTAATTCCATCGTCACCTGCACAGTAATTACAATCCATACAGATGGCTTCACCTACAGATGAAAGGGAGCCATGGACAGACTTCTAAAATGCTCTAGTCACACAGTAATTCTACCACACACCAAACACAGAAAAGGTCAAACTGAAGGCGTTATTTATGATACCAAACATCTAGAAAATGGGAGAAAATATATTTTTCAACCAATTTATGGGCTACACGTTGAACTGTAAATAACAGTAAGAAGCAAAACCCAATGCTAAAACTTAAATGAAAATAATTTTTATGGTATATGTGCTGGTTATCTGTTGCTGCATAACAAACAGCCTCCAAACTCAGCAGCCTAGATACTACTCATTTTATCTCACATGGCATCTGATGGTTAGGAATCTAGGATGAGGGGTCAGCTGGCTGGTTCTAGATCAGGATCTTAAGAGGTTCTAGTCACCTGACGCCATGGCGTAAGTGCCAGCTTCCCACAGTGAACAGCATGCAGGTGATCAAGACCAACCTTGGGACATTCCAGATGGGATCACACAGGGTATGAGCATCAGGAGGCAGTACTTACTTCCCAGTGAGCTATGACCCCTCAGAGGCTGGCCACAGACAGGGGATGAGATATGCTGCCACTAACATTACATTTCAGGGTAAAATCTAAAGGCCCAAACTGTCAACATTGAGTTTTAATGATATTTCAGCTATTAAGAATGCACATGAATGCCTGGGTGTGATCTTGGGTTTGAGCTCTGAAGAAATTTAGTAATAAAGTTAAAAATCAATTAATTTTCTGTTTCAGCATTTTTGCTTTGCTTTAAGTGACAATATAAACTTTAGGTGAACAGAAATTCCTACCTTGTCAGAAAACGCACTGGCCTTTAATTTCAGAAAAGGAAAATAATTGGCTTGCTAGACAGACTTGATGACAGAGGTGTTATCAACAGACAGAACACACTAGCTATCTATTACTCATTTATTTTCACTTCACAGGCTAGAGGAAACACATCACTAGAGAAAGCTTAAAATAACATCACAGAACAGCCTTGGAGCCTGCCATACTTAGTCTCCAAAGTCCCAGCTGTGTTATCACTGACTTCAAAGAGAAAGAACCAGGCATTCAGACTAAAGCAGGAGAAATCAGAGTTTTAAGCCAGCCTGAGCCACAAAGGAAGATTTTGTTTCAAGCACCCCCCAAACCCAAGAAATAAAGTAGTTTCCTCTTCTGCCTTCCTGGTATGATGTGTTCAATGACACAGGAGTATGCACAGTCCAGTCTCAACCTCTTCTACCTTCCTGGTATGATGTGTGCAACGACACAGGAGTATGCACAGTCCAGTCTCAAGCAGGAAGTCAGTCCCTAGATTGTTTGGACAAGAAGTGGTTCCAAATCTAAAGGTAAAGAGTTAGTCTGGGATAGCTCAGTTGGCAGAGTGCTTGACTAGCAGGCATGAAGCCCCAGGTTCCANCCCCAGCACAGCATGAAACTGGGTGTGTGGTGTATGTCTGCAGTCCCAGTACTTAGGAAGTGAAGGTGGTGGATCAGAAATTCAAGGTCATGTCCAGCTAAATATCAAGTTTGGGGCCAGCCTGGGCTATGTGAGACCCTGCCTCAAAATAAAGCAAAATAAACTAACAACTTGGCAGGCAAGATGGCTTAGCTAGTAAAGGCACTTGTTGCCAAGCTTAATGACCTCAATTTGATCCTTAGTACCTATAGGGAAGGAGAGCCAAATCCTGGAAATCATCCTGGCTCTACAAGAATTCTGTGGCATGTGCAATCCCCCCCAAGTAAAAAAGTATTTCAACTGCTTTTGAACTAGGATGGACTCCAAACATCCCCTCAAAGTAATCTCCAGGCACAGGATATTTATAAAAGCAATTATTTACATAAGGATAGACGACTATTTATTATTACTTGACTAAAGTGTTCTAAATGCTTTCTATTCAGGACTGAGAGTGGATTTAATCTAAGTAGCTNTAAGTGTGGCTGCAAGGAGCGGTGTCAACACCCAAATTCCAAAGTCTGTGAAAAGTTTTGATGAGACCAGGTAACATGGAGTATGTCTGTCCTTCTGTGCCGGATCCCTTCCCTCCAGGAATGAGGCTGACGTGAGTTCTATGTACTTTCTGGCCTGGATCCATATGCTCACCTTTTTGATGTGGGGAAGAAAATGTGTATGGGAGTTCAACAGAAAAGAAAGAACAGATAAAGGGTAAATACTCCCAAACATAAATTAAGGATTTCAAGGTACATTGAAAAAAAAAAATACTTTACCTTTCCCACAAGTTTTATGTTCTCTCACTGAGCAAGTTAGAGATTTCTCATCTGTTCCCGCTGCCACATGCCCACAGCCTCTCCCCTGACTACTTCTCATTAGAAAGGGACACAGTGCTGTTCATGGAACGCAGGACCTCCTAGGCAACCAGCTAGCTAAAACTCCAGTTCTTCATCTTTCTGCCAGGTGATCACACATTCCTTAAAACACAACGAAAGTCAACGGCTGCTTAACATCACACACTAAAAACATACTGACCACAGACCGGAAGAGAAAATCCAAATGGCCAAGAAGCTCGTGTTAGGGCTCAGTTCAGGGCTGGAGTGACGACTCTATGGCTAACAGTACTTTCTGTACAAACATGAAGACCTGAGGGCGGCCTCCCACGGCCCTGGGGGTACAAGTGGGTGGAGGCAGGGGTCTCTGAAGCTTGCTGACTACCAGCCAGCTAACCCTAGGTTCAGGGAGAGATCTTGTCCCAGAGAATAAGGTAGAGAGTGCCAGGCAAGACACCTGGTGCACCCATTCCCTGGTCCCCACATGTGCAGACATCACATAAACACACACATCCTATTTCCCACATCCCTGTTAAATCACAGAATGTTCTTAATCTCAACAGAAGTTCTTCTGTGCCCCTTTCAGCCAGCAGTCTCCCTCCTCCCAGGGACAACCCCTGTAATGAATCCTTTTGTCTCACCTCTTTAGTTCTGTCTGTTCTCCAGCTTCATCTACACAGCTGCACATACTACATTCTTTATCTGGCCTTTTCTGTTCTCAGTATGATGAAGTCCACGCTCCTCAGTGGCATGTCGGTAATCTGTCCTTTCTAATCACGTGGTGTATGCTGTGAATACACTGCATTTATTTATTCTCTTGACTGACATTTGATTCTACTAAGCTGGGTTCTTCTATGAATAAAGCTGCTATAGATAATCGAGTAAGAGCTATTTGTAGATGAAATGCTTTGTTTCTTTTGTAATTAGCTAGTTACTTGTGTAAGT
The DNA here is from genome assembly GCA_001675575.1 of Neotoma lepida. Taxonomy (NCBI): domain Eukaryota; kingdom Metazoa; phylum Chordata; class Mammalia; order Rodentia; family Cricetidae; genus Neotoma; species Neotoma lepida. The sequence continues at coordinate 607,298 of LZPO01097115.1, forward strand.
CTATGACAATTTCCAGAGTGGGTCTACCACATTATCCCCCTCATCAGCACCATGGAAGCATTCCAGGTCTCACCTTCCCAGCACCTGCTACTGTCAGGCCATGTTTCAGCAGCAGCCACAGTAGAATCTGTCCTGACTGGTATCTACTGATAGGCCAAACAGAGCTTGTGCAGAGGTCAGAGGACAACCTGCAGGCGTCAGTTTTCTCTATCTTTCCACCATGTGGGTCCCAAGGATAGAACTGAGGTCATCAGGATTAATGACAAGCACCTTTATTCACTGAGCCATTTTGCTGAACCCTCCAAGTCAAGAGAAACAACAGGGATGCCAACATCCAAGTGCTTATTACCTGAAAGCAGTGTGCTGAGTTTTCATATCTCCAACGTAATTCTAACAATATTTCTCTTTTTGCTTTGCTTGAGCCAGGCCTAGCAATGTGGCTCAGGCTGGTCTAGAACGTGAGATCCTCCTGCCTTGGCCTCCTGAGTGCTGGGACTNCAGGTGTGCACCACCATATCCAGCACAATATTCCTCTTAATTAAATGTCACTATTTTCTCCATTTCTTTTAGGAGAAGTGGTTAAACAGTAGCATACAACTTTCTCGAAGTCACAAAGCTAATTTGTAGTAAGTAAGAAGAGAAAGTGGCCCTGACCATGTCGGTTGGTAAGGTGACGTTCCCCAGACCCTAGCAGGAATGGCTTTCAATTGATTAGGCCCTAACTGGTGAAGTAAGGGGAGCTGAAAGCTTGCATAGCATGGAGTAAAGGCTGGGTTCATCTCCGTCCCTCCTCCCTGCCAATAACCAGAAGAGAAACCACTGCAGAGCACTGAGAGTAAGTAGTGANGGTTATTTCAAGAACTTTCCTCCCGAGTTAGACTAGAAGTGTGTATCCTCTATGTCACAATGCAAATCTACTTTGTAGTATGTCTCAATCGTAAATGACACTGGTAACAGAATGAAGACTCTCTGAAGGCTGACTCCTGACTGTGTTTTTCAACAATTTAAGGTAAAAGAAATATACAAATTCTAATACAAAAAAGTTATCAGCATTACTATTTTATTTTAAACTAACAAATGTTACAAAAATCTACAAACTGAAAGATTTGGTTGTAGATCAAATATATAATATACAAAAGAAAGAAACAAAAACCAGATAACCAAAATATTCTGGAGTCTTGGGGACAAGCTTCGCATGCATTTATTGGGTACTTTCCATCTGCTGGGCAGTGCATGTGCTGTGATTGACAGAGGAAGAAGATTTGAGCACGGGAGACATGGTTCTCAGTCTTCAAGGAGATGAGGACAGACTCAACATCAGCAAGGGGCAGCAGCCTCTGCTGTTTAATGTTTTCTAAACAGCATCCTCACNTTAAGAGGAACACCAACTACAGTTTATTTGATCAGATTTTCTAAGACACAGACTTTAAACTCCTAAGGAATAGGAAGGAAAGGCCAACCCTGGAAGTGGGTGGGTCCTGTAGATAAACAGGACATTCAGGGACTTAATGAATCCCAGGAAATATGGTAAGGTGGTGGTGATAGTGGGGAGGTACACGACCCCAAACTCCCTCTGGAGTGCTACACAGTGGGACTAACCCAGACTCTGTGACACCTTAAGTTAATCCTATAAGCCTGAGAACCTTTCTACCAGAAATGTATTTACTTAGGCTCTTTTACTCACTGTGTATTGGAAAGTCCAGGGCTCAGTGAGTGTAGGTACTTACAGCCAAGACCAACACCGACAACCTGAGTTTGATCCTTGGGATCTACATAGTGGAAGAAAAGAACCAACTCCCAGAAGTTGTCCTCTCCTCTGACCTCCTCACACCCGCGCTGGCCAGGCTGCCTGAGCACACATACGTGATTTAGGAGTATTAGTTCAGACGAATTACATTAAAAGCCAGGTGTGGTGACACACACCTCTAATCCCAGTGGTTTTCTGAGTTTCAGGCCAGCCAATGCTACATAGTGANGCCCTGCTTCAAAATGAATAAACAGAAATCACATTCCACTCATTTCACAGTGCATGGTTCAGTCCTCCCTTCTCAGAGTCACCCAGCTAGAGGAGGATTCCTCCTCAGCCACATCAGTGAGCTCTTTTTTCAGTGCTGGTGACTAAGTGTACTAAGCTTATGCCACCACTGAGCTACCACCACACGAGTGCCTTTTAAATATTTAAGTCTGAAGCTAAGGATTTTACAAATGATTTATTTTTAATTTTGGTTATGTGTATGTGTCTTTGTATGTACACATGAGTGCATGTCCCAGGAGGCATACGATCCTCTGGAACTAGAGTTACAGGCAGCTGTGAGCTGAGTGCTGTGGGTGTTGGGAATTGAACTGGAGTCCTCTGGAAGAGCAATATGTGTGCACTCTGAACCACTGAGCCACCTCTCCAGTCTAAAGTTAGTTTGCACTAACTTTTTATTTTAGATTTATTTGTCTGTGTATACATAAATTAAAAATAAATTTAATAAAAAATTTAAAAGATAGTTAATTTGGAAAATAAGAGAAAAGGAAAATGGTGAACATTTTTCCATAAATGTTCATAAAAACAAAACAAACAAAAGCCATAAAAACAAAACAAAACAAAACAAACAAAACCAAAAACCTTGAAAAACAAATCCCCAGTTGGGTATGGTGGTGCACATCTTTAATCCCAGCACTGGGGAGGCAGACATAGACAGATCTCTCTGAGTTTGAGGCTAGTCTGGTTTACAAAGTGAGTTCCAGGACAGCCAGAGCTACAAAGTGAGACCCTGTCTCAAACAGCAACCCAACCCCCACCACACACACAAAAAGTAAAACAAATCCTCAATAAAAAATGAAGCCCACAGGAGAAATAGGGCAGGAAATGCATCCTGAAAGAGAGTGTCTGTAATTCCGACAGATGCTCATAAAAGCCCTCAGTGGGACAGTCTGGGAAATACACTTTCTATTAAGTATCTAGGAGGTATGGACCAGCAACACTGCACTGTTTAATACTTAAGGCTCGAGTAACCTCAGTAGGAGAGAAAGGGCCTGCCTAGCATTTGTGAGGTCTTGGGTTTGATCTCACAGTGGGGTGAGGGTGAAGGGAAAAGACCTGTAGGCTGTGACTTTCTTCTGATACAAACATCTCACTATTATCCAGTTGGGGAATGCGGACAATTACACCTGACCTTGACTNAAAAGGATACCAAGACAAAACATTCCCTGAAAATTAAAATGAGGAGGGGGCTGGAGAGAAGGCTCAGCATAAGGTNACTGGAAGCTCTTCAGAAATACCTGAGTTCTACTGCCAGCACCCCAACGGCAGCTGTTTCTAACTCCAGTTCCAGGGAGTTAGAAAGTTAGAAAGTTAGAAAGTTCCAGCTTCTGGCTTCCCTGGTATTGCATGCATGTGGTGCACAGAAATATATGTAGTCAAAAATACCCATACACATAAAATAAAAATATTTTTTATTTTAAAAATTAAAATAGGAAAACTTGTTTTATTACNTGAATACAACCAGTGGGCAGAGGCGCACAGGCAGTCATTTGGTGTCCTTTACACAAATATGAAAGCAAACACAAAGCCATGACTTCCTGTCTGAAGAACAAGCTGTTCCCAGAGATGTAAATAATGTGACTGGATGGGAGTTATAACAGTGAGAGTTATGAAACTACTTTACTAGAGTTAAGCCTCTCTTCTAAAAACACTAATAACTGGCATCTATTCTCGAGAACTGACAATAGTCAACTAAGACTCAAGGGGTCTGAACCCATTCTTCGTGTGACAAATACCCGTGAGCGCTTTAGAGGTTCTGGATACTGGGCCGCAGAGTCGGAAGAGATTAAATACCAGCTCTCACTCCATGGAAGAGGGGAGATTCACACACAAAATAGAAAGATCCTTGTAATGTGCAATACTTATCAGAATTAACGAATTTCCACATTGCTATAATACTCAGTGAGGACAATCAGAAAAGAGAAATCACATAAGTGTATTCAGCTTTTTGAAAAATATACTGGTGTGCTCAGTGGTTAAGAGTGCTTGCTGTCGGTTCCCAGCACACACACCTGGCAACTCACCTAAAACTCCAGTTCCAAGACAAACACGGACACAGACACATAAATAAATGTAATTTTATAAAACAAACGAACAACCCCTCCCTCAAACACAACCAACCATCAAAACAAAACAAAACCACCTCCAGAAAGTCTAAAGGGCAAAACACAACACTATTACAATACAGTTATGAAATGTGCTAGAACAGATTCTGAACACATACTATGGAAATCATAGAAAATCATTTTAAACAGCCACAGAGGGCATTTCATTTAAGAGGAATGTAGAAGAAAATGACACTGAAATACCTTAGTGTACCAGAGGAGACGGAGGACAGCAGGTGGCTCANAGTGAAGACAGTTGCAAAGAGCCTTGTTTTAAAAAAGAACAGAATGCGCCGGGCAGTGGTGGCNCACGCCTTTAATCCCAGCACTTGGGAGGCAGAAGCAGGCGGATCTCAGTGAGTTCGAGGCCAGCCTGGTCTACAGAGCAAGTTCCAGGACAGCCAGGTCAGTACTGTTATACAGAGAAACCCTGTCTCGAAAAACAAACAGACAAAAAGAACAGAATGCAGAAATTGTTTCAAATGGGCCTTGAGTCTGGGACAAGAAGTAATGTAAGGGAAGAAACTGGAGCACCAAGAGAAGGGAGGAAGTAAGGGATGAGTAGACCATGAAGAAAGGGAAATGCAAGGCTGGGGAAGATGTCCAGTTGGTAGAGTGAGTGCCCAGTGTGCATGCAGCCAAGCTCAAGCCCCAGCACCGTGTAACTGGGTATGGTAGTGCACCTATGTATCCCAGCACTCATACAATTTTAACTGTTACATAAACTGAAGTCCTTCTTGACTGCAACCCAATCTACTGTTCTCCAAAAGCCTGTGAGTTCTCCTGGGCCACTTCATCTATCCTTCCTCTCTGAAAGTCTTCCTGAGTTCTCCTGGGCCACTTCTAAGCAATCAATGTTTAGGTGTGTATGTTTAAAACCTACTAATATAGCTAATCTGCAAGGCCCTGCTGTGTCTTTCCAATCACGGTCTTAAGAGATCTAAGTCAGTGCGTAACAGTTTTTCCCCTCTTAAAAATATTACAAGTTAGGCATGTGGGCACATGCCTAAAATACCAGCACTGGAGAGGCTGAGGCAGGGAGACTGGTATGAGCTGAGGCCAGACTGGGGAAATGGGCTAGAGTGGACTCAAGGCCAGCTTGGCATGCACAGNGAAAACTCTACACNCAGAAACAATCCACAGTGAGGTGCAGCAGGTTATGCAGCTTTACTTTATTGGTTTACAGTTTCATGGTGCTATATTAAACAGTGGGATAATGAACATCCCTGGGTGTATATGGAAGAACAGGACTCCCATCTTCCCCCAGACAGGGTTTCTCTATGTAGCCCTGGCTGTCCTGGAACTCACAGAGATCCGCCTGCCTCAACCTCCCAAATGCTGGGATTAAAGTGTGGGCCACCACCCAGCGAAAGAACAGTGTTGTATAAGAGATATTTCTTTTCTTTTTTTAAAAAAGGTTTTAATGTTTCTATTCATGTGTACATGTGTGCTCCTGCACGAGCATATGCCACTCCTGTATGGGAGCCTGAGGTGTCTAGAAGAGGGTGTTGGATCTCTGGAGCTGGAGTTACAAGCGGCTGTGAGCTGCCTAACGTGGGTGCTGGGAGCCTATCTCAGGTCCTCCGGAGGAGCAACANGGACTCTTAACCATTGAGCCATCTCTTTAGCTCCTATGAAAAGTTTCTAGCCTTTCTTTTTAAGAACATTTATTTATTTATTTATTATTGTGTATATGTGTGTGAAGGTGGAGGTTAGGGCAACTTTGTGGAGCTGGTTTATTCCTTCTACCTTTACATGGGTTCTGAGACTTGAACTCAGGTCAGTAGACTTGTGTCACTGGGCAGCAAGCACCTTTACCTGCTGAGAGCCATCTCAGTGGCCCTGGTTTTTCCATTTAATAAAATTCCCAATACATTCTGTAAGTGTCTCCCTTCCACACAGACTGTCAGCAGGCAGGTGAGATGGCTTCCTCCTGTCCTAATTATTTCCACAACTGGCTGAATCAACACACTACATGACAGACCATAGCTTTTATTTTAAACTAAAACTTCCATACTTTTCCTTGCTTCTCTCTACAGGAGCAGCTAGAAATAACCTCTGATTAAACCTGACTCACGAGGCCAACACATGCCAGGAGACACAATGACAGGAAGTCAAAATAACAGGAATAAGCTGCTTCCTCTTTTATCTGTCTTAGTTTCAGGCTGAGTGACTGCAATGTGCTTGTCCCCAACTGCCTGAGAGGAGAACTGTTCTGGAAGGAAGTGACACTTCACAAGCAGAACCCCCTTCCCTTCCTCCCAGGCACATCCCCCACCCCCCGACCCACAGATCCCAGAGTCCACAGGACAATGTGCGCTGGATGAGAAAGGTCGATGTTTTTCTGACACCTGTAATTACTGCTCACACACTTCACGGCATGAATGACATGTAACAGAAAGCCGCCTAGTGAACAGCTGACACCACATAATTACTTTTAAGAGCTAGCTGTTATAGATGAGGTTCAATGTTTTCATGAATAAAATTCAGGAGTTTGCTCACTTAAGAAAAACACCCAGTTTGTGACCATTCATCTATATGAGCGGCCTTTCCCCTTCTCTTGGCTCTGCCAGGGCACCCATTGGTATTTCTCTCTCACTGACCCAGCCTGCCCTGGGTGGGTGGTATAGGACTCCCACCACCTTCAGGGAAGCAAGCCAAGGGAGACTGCAGAGGCTTGGGAGTTTCCACCAGTTACAACTTTTTTTCCCCACATACTGCATTGTGGACAGGGTTCCAAATGACACACAGCGACCATTTCCTTTTGAAGGTTCTCTACTCTGATTACATCATGATTTTCTTGCCCCCACTATGAGATGCTAGGCTGTTTCCAGCACTTCTACTGCTATGGATTCTGCTCTACGAACAGCCTTACTTGCAACTTTACTCGGGAGGTTGAGGCGGGAGCAGAGTAAACTAGAGATGAATCTGGGCTATACAGTATCTCCAAAGACTAAGGAAGAAAATACTGATGACATCTAAATACTCAGTCTTTAGTCACTAAGAAATGAATTAAAGCTGAAATGAGAGCCTGGTGCGGGTGCTGGAACTTGTAGCCAAGGCAGGACTTCCCTGAGTTCTGAGCCAACCTGAGCTACATAGTGTGTTCCAGGCCCGTCTGGGTTATAGGGTCTCATACAACAACAATGAAACTGAAGTAAATTAAGACACACCTGTTAGACTCGTTAAAATAAAAAAGGGGGCTGTACCAAATGCTGGAGAGGCTGTGGAGTCACTAGAGCTCCTAACATATAATGGGGAATAGAACATGGTTTATCACATTGGAAAACTACTTGGATAGTCTCTTAAAAACTAAACATGATACTTGGCAGCTAATGAAATCCCAGCACTTACAATGTACTCTCTCTCAAAAGTAAATATACACCTATTAAAGATAGTCATTTCATTCCTAGGTATTTAACCAGAAGAACTAAAAACCTATGTCCACACAAAGCCTTGTACAGGTAAACGTTCACAGTGGCTTTATTTAATAACACAGAGCTAGAAATAATGCAGATACTAAGATGAATGGCTAAAACAAACCATGATGTATATATATAGAGAGTGGAACACCAGTCATAAAAGAAATCAATTATCAATACATGACACAGCATAGCTAACACCCAATCATATGCACAGTAACAGGCTGCCCCCTAACTTATCTTTGTATTTATGGTTGGGGCATCTCTCAACTATCATCACAGAAACCTCTTTTTGCAGTAGGTGGAAGTTAATACAGAAACCTGCTCTAGTCAACATGCAGAGACTGAGACTAAAATGCCCGGCCATGGGACATTTGGAGCACACTCCCTTCCCTCAAGGCTCAGAGAGCATTGAAAAAGAGGGGCTGCAAAGTCTGTAGGAGTCAGAAGTAGAAGATGTGTGCAGAGAAACAGTAGTTGCTGGACATGACAGGGCATCCATTAGACACATGAACTCACAGTGGCAGAGGCTGCATGCTTAAGACTCAGCTAAAACCCACTGTGTGGATGGGTTGGTGAGAGGCTCCTAAAGTCCCGCCTCTAGCTGAGAAGCTATTGGCAACTGACGGCTGTTACAGGCTATGGGGGAAGTCTGTTGTTTCCAGGGATGTGGCCTAGGCTTCCGTAGATGGTCCTGTGCCCATGCACATACAGGCAGCACTATGTGGGCTCAGTGGGCTTAAAAACAAAGCACATGGAGTTGAGAGGAAAAAGTGGCAGGGGGCAGAGAAGGGGGGAATTGGAGGGCAGGGAATCAGGTGGATGTGATCAAGACACACCACCTGCATTTATAAAACTCTCAAACAATAAAAAAAAAAATGTAGCGTTGAAGAAGTTCACTCTTCCACAACTAGGAAAATACCTTCTGCATGATTCCATAACACCATAATGTAACTAATATCTGGGGACACAAAGCAGACCAGGCATTCAGGAGCAGGGGTAGGAAGGTTAGTCAGGGTAGATTAAAAAGGGCACAAAGAAGATCTCTGGGTGATTGACATGTGTCCTTGTGACTGGGGGAATGATTTCCAGAGCACATCTGTGACTGCAGCACTCTGGTAGAGACAGATGGATCTTGAGCTCAAGGCCAGTTTGGATTGAATGGCAAGACTGTCTCAAAACACAAAAATATGAGGGGGTCTGGGTGGGGGAAGCTGTAACGTACAATCTGTTCCAAGCCACAAAGCAACCTTATCCTTTGTCAGCTGTTTCAAAAGATATACATTTAGTTATCAGGGTAGGGATGGAGTAATTCCAAACAAGCACTACTGATAACTACAGCAAATGCCACTGAAAAGTAAAAGCTCACATCTTCCTCAAAGAGGACAGCATCCCATCAGCACTGTTTGCTTTATGAACGTAATTCTGCCCTAAACCAATGAACTTTGTAGCTTAGATTGTAATGATAGTAACTATCGGTAAAGTAGTACATACCCTGCCTACCCTGTCTACTGTCTGTCTGTCTGTCTGTCTGTCTCTCTCTCGATGAAAGATGGCCTCCTTTATTATCACTCCTCCCCCTCTTTTTGAGACAGATCTATGTGGATACAGCTAAGTGTGGCTCTGCATCAGAGAAGACATTGGCGTGAGTGTCAAACACACCCAGTATGGAAGAGTAAAAGCAAAGCATGTGCTCTAAATTTGATTAGCGGTCAGTTCTGTTTTCCAGGTTTTTTTAAATGGCTACTGACTGCAGTCCCTTGTCCTCCTCTGCAGCAGGCACTCTCTAGATCTGCATGGAATTACTGAACTGGGGCTTTCCTGCGGAATTGTGTACTCTACCCCTGGCTTCTGAGCAATGCAATTTTCTGAGCAATGCAATTTTCCTTTTACTATTGAGGGAATTCCTATAGTGTTTTCACTCAGGAAAATAAAAGTTTATGTGACTTTCATGAGGATTGTTTTTCCCTGACACACGCTTCTAAATAGAAAATCATGTTTATATAAGGTTCAACTGGGACCAAATACAGTATAAATGGTCTCTTTAACAACTAAAGTTCACCTACATGAAGACTGGTTATTAAATCATAGAAACACTGCTTTTCATTTTCTTATGCCAGAGAAGGGCAAGGCAGCTTTTCTATGGGCAGGAGAAGCACACTACTTGGAGACTATAGGAGCTGCAGTGCAATCTAGCAGGTGGTAACAATTCCAGAGAGTGAATAAGGCTTTTACAATCCCAGCTCTATAGTGGGATTCATCTTTACAAGCTGTAGGACATCTTTCCCTAAAGAAACAAATCCTGCCAGTGTGACCTGACATTCACTGAGAAGCAACAGGTAGTCATATGGTTTTGTACAGAGAACAAAACTTAAAGTAGAAAGAGAGACTGTTCTTCTTTGAAAGCCAACAGAAAAGACCAATCAAAGCTGTTTAAGAAAGACCGAGCTGGACATTTCTAGAGCACAACTTTATTCCCAGTACTTGAGAGGCAGAAGAATCTTTTTGAGGCCTGAGGTCCAGGTCAACTAGACTATATAGTTTGATTCTGTGTCAAAAAGTGGGGGTGGGAGGAAGTGGCCTGGAGAGATAAGAGATGGCCCAAGTGGTGAATCAGGCATCAGGCACATTGTTCTTGCAGGGGACCCACTTCAGACAGCTCACAACAACCTATAACTCCAGCTGGAAGGGATCCAATGCCTCTGGCCTCCCAGAGAACCTCCACTTGTTTGTATGTGCTCACGTGCGCTCACGCGCGCGCAAACACACACACACACACACACATTA
>LZPO01097115.1:619817-636154 GCA_001675575.1 Neotoma lepida
CCCCCCCCCCTTGGTTTGTTTCTTGAGACAGGGTCTATGTAGCCTTGGCTGATCCGTAAATTGCTATGTAGACCAGGCTGGCCTCAAACTCAGAGAGATCCCCGTCTCTCCCTCCCAAGCACTGGAATCAAACGTGTCCACCAACCACCCTTGACTTAAACATCCTTGACACACAGGTGAGTGCCTATGGCAACTAACTCACTATGTCCCACTGCCACTTCAATAACTACACCAATATCCACTTAAAATAAATACACTAGAGAAATGACTCGAAAATAAATACACTAGAGAAATGACTCGCAACCTAGAATACCCAGTCAATCAATCTCTCTCTACGTACCTTTAAGGCTTCTATAACAAGGTCCCTTGCTTCAAGTTCGCCTTCAAGAATACTGAACAGTGTCAGGAGTTCAGGCTTGCTGAGTTTTTCCAGATTCATCCTGAAAGTCTTAAACAAAGACAACAGTCAGTCTCCAGAAGAGAACGGAGCTTGATAGGAGCGAAGGAAAAGGCAGCAAGATAGACGTACAGTAAGACACCCTTAGGAGCTGCAATCCAAAACAACACCCAAGGTTTCTGATGATTAAGCGAGCAGGAAGAGAAAAATAAAATCCATTGTAAATTATTGATTCCATCACCAAGATCAATTATTCATTACCTTCTCCAGGCTGGTTTGCAACCTGGGTCTCAGAAAGGATCAGGAACTAATTTTGTCTGCTAGAAACTGAGGTAGAATTGGGTTCNCCCGGGTACCATTTCACTAAAGAATTACTGGATCCCACAAGGATCCCCAGTTTTAGATAACCAAACTTGAAAAGTGCACACACACAGAACATTCTGGTATCTCTCTCCATTTGGCTGAAGTAAGGTTTAAGCAAAGGTGATGGTTGCTGAGAGCGTAGGCGTGGGGGCCATGTTTACCCATCCTTCAGTAAAGCGGACCTAAACACAGCACTGGAAATAAGCACCTGTCTGTCTTCATATCCTACAAAGATTTCAGTTTCTTTTTAACTATGTATCTGTGTGCAGGTTTGTGCATGAGGACAGTGCCCATGGTGGCCAGAAGAAGGCACCGAATTCCTCTGGAGCTGGAGTTGCAGGAGGTTGGGAACCATCTGATGTGGGAGCTTGGAACTGACCTTGGGCCCCCTACAAAAGCAGCAAGTGCTCTTAACCATAGAGCCACCTCTNAGCCCCTTAGTTTATTTCTTTTTTTGAGACAGGGTTTTCTATGTGGTACAGGCTGACCTAAAACTCACTATGTAGTTCAGGCTGGCCTTGAAGTCTCAATCCTGCTACCTCAGACTCCAGAGTGCCAGGATTAGAGTTGTGAGTTAGTTTAAATATCTTAATGAGCCAGGCCACTACAAATTTAACTTTTATGACTTATTATTTTCAAGTTTCCTTGAGATATGGTCTCACTATATAGTGCAGCTCGGTCTAACTTCCTATGTAGATGAAGCCCTTTCAGCTTGTGGCAATCCTTGGCCTTTTCTTCCCAAGTGCCAGGATTATACACAGTATTCCTTGTACACAGCGATGGCTTTCATAAGGACATTTTCATTCAATTCTATTACAATCTGTGACCATATTCACCTCCTCAAACATTCTCCTTTCTCCCCATACACACCAACCCCCTTCTTTCCCCAATCTTGCTTCTACTTCCATGTCCCATGTATGTGTGGGTGATCTTAGGTATCTATGGAAAAATCTGTGAGAAAAAAATTGCAATTTTTGAGTTATTTCACTTGATATGATGATCTCTAGTTACACCCATTTTCCTGCAAATGGAGTATCTGTATCTTTGTGGCTGGATCAAATGCCACTGTGCAGACACACATTTNCTTTACTCCTCATCTGTTAGCAGACATCTCAGCTCCATCTTATTTGGTTACTAAGAACAGTGCTACAATAAACATGGGTGTGCAGTATCTCAGAGTCCTTGGGTGTTTACCTAGGTATACAGCAGGGTCCTATGGTAGTTCTAGTTTTGGTTTTCTGAGGAACACAATACTGGCTTCCCGGGTGACTGGACCACCTACAGAGTATAACTAAGTGCCCCGCCCCACCTCACCAGCCCTGGTTCCCCTTCTCCTTTAGGCTATCTTTCTTAGGTTTGTCTCCTTTCTTGCTGCCACCCTCTTCCTTCAATGTCTCATACACAGTCATGGCTGGCCTTGAATTTGCACAACCTTCCTGCTTCTGCCTCCCATGTCCTGGAATCGCAGGAATGGAATTGCATCACACTTGGTCCTATCATNGTCTTGATAGCCGCCCTGATAGGCAAGATGGCATCTCAATGCATTTATCTGCTGGCTGAGAATGTCAAACATTTTAATTTTCATGTTTTTTTGGCCACTTGCACTTCTTTCAAAAAGTGTTTGTTTCACAACCTAATTTACTGATGAGTTGTTTTGATTTGTTGTTATCTATATTTATTTTACATGTATTTTTTGTGTGTTTTGTGTGTGTGTGCAAACATGCCAAGGCATACACATGGAGGTCAGAGAACAATCAGTGGGGGTTGGGCCTCTCATTCCACTATGTGGGTTCCAGTGATCCAGCTCACTTACCAGGCTTGGAAGGAAGCTCTCTCTTACCCACTGAGCTATCTCNTNAGCCCAAGTTCCTGTATTTAAACATTACTCTTCGCATGTGTAGCTGGTGAGGTTTTCCTCCCACTCTGTAGCTGTCTCTTCCCTTGACTGTTTCCTTTGCTGTGCGGAAACTTTATTTCCTACCATCCCATTTGTCCGTTCTTGGTTTTACTTCCTGAGCTAACTCGAGTCTTTTTCAGAAATGCCTGTTTTTTGAGATATTTCCCCTAACAGTTTCAGGTCTTACATTGAGACCTTTGATCCACCACAGTCAACTGACTCTTGTACAGAGATATCGTTTACCCAGCACCATTTGTTGAAAAGGATGTCTTTTCTCCAATGTATGTCTTTGTCAGCAAGTGGTCACAACAGTGTGGGTTTANATCCAGGCTCTCTGTTCTGTCCTATTGATCCACACACCCATTTTTTGAGCTAGTAGCATGCTATTTTTGTTACTGTGGCTCTGGAGTATAACTCCAGACCTACAGTATATCTAGTGTAAGTATATATAGCATATATAGTAGAAGTATAGTATAATCTGAAGTATTGTGACACCTCTAACATCTCTCTGTTCACTCAGGGTTGCTTCGGCTGTTCCAGGTCTTTTGTGATTCTCTATATGTTTTAGGGTTGTTTCTCCTATTTACATAGTGAAGAATGTTATTGGAATTTTGATGGGGATTGTATTGATTTTTGTAGATTGCTTTGGTGAGAGTCATTTGCATGTTATCAACTCTGCTGGCCCATGAACACAGATCTTTCCATCTTCCATAGTCTTCTTCAATTATTCTTCACAGTGTTCCAACATTTTCCCTGTAGAAATAGTTGACTTCCTGGCTAGGTTTTACTCCTAGGCATTTTAGTTTTTACTTATTTTTTGAAGCTATTGTGAATAGGACTGCTTCCCTGAGTTCTTTCTCATGGTGTTTGTCATTGGTATTCAGGAAATGTGCTGTTTTTCTATTGATTTTGTATTCTACTACTTTACTCACAGTGTTTACCAGTTCTAACAGGCGTTTTTAGTTAGTTTGTTTAACAAGTTCACATTTCTACAAGGATCTGTCAAATAGCGTGGCACCAACTCAATCTACTGTCTCAGAACTCATGCAGGCAGAAGGTGGTTGTTTCGTCACCTGTGAAGGGTCTCCCACCAGTGAACACTGCATAAGATTTTCCAGCACCTGTGAAGGGTCTCCCACCAGCCAACACTGCATAAGATTTTGTAGCTTCCATGACAGTACAGATACTATTTCCCTTCTACTTTGTATTCCTAAACTGTAGCTGTCTTGGTTTTTCTTCAGAGTTAAGGCAACAGAATGAGTTCATACACTCTCCAGCAATTCTTCAATTTAAATCTGAGGGGCACTCAAAGAAGCCACTGACTCCTTCAGGGCTACTGCACTAAAGAGAACAGGAACAGATGTGTACTTCAATGTGGCATCAGCACATGTTCTAGCATGTGACGGGAAAATCTTTTACCCCATAGTAAAATGTTCTTAATGTAACCTCAGCTCTAAATGCTAACTTCTAGTTAGTGGATTCCAGCACTAAAGATTATGTCCCATAAGTTATTGTGAAAACAAAAAACAAAGAAAATAATCCCAATTAGAAAACCATCAGCAGGGGCTGGAGAGATGGCTCAGAGGTTAAGAGCACNGGCTGCTCTTCCGGAGGTCCTGAGTTCAATTCCCAGCACCCACATGGTGGCTCACAACCATCCATAATGAGATCTGGTGCCCTCTTCTGGCCTGCAGGCATATATGCAGGCAGAATACTGTATATGTAATAAATAAAAAAAATAAGAAAACCATCAGCAAACTGAATAAAGCTGTCTGCCAGTCCTGCCTTAAGCTATACAGGGCACAACAAAGAACAGAAGCCTTTGCAGCCAGTGCCAGGTCTGCAGCTTCCTATCTGAATGACTGGGAGACTTCCTCTTACAGATNTATTTCAGGAAGACGGGGCTTTAGAAAGCTTGAAGACATCCAGAGCTGTTTCAAGGACTAACTTCCTTGTTTTTTTTGGAGANAGGGTCTTACTCTGAAGTCCAGACTAGACTAGCCTTGAACACACAGCAATCTTCCTGCCTCAGCCTCTTGTGCTGAGAGTGCAAACACAAACCACCACGCCTCGATCAATGACTTTAAGGAAAAATTTAATTACTTATCTACTTATTTTGTGTGGGTGTGAGTGTGAGGAGGGCAATGTGTGTGCCATGGCATGCGTGTGGAGGTTAGATGACAACTTTCAGTAGTCTGTTCTCTCCTTTAGCTTGGGTTCTGGGGATCGAACCTAGGTCATCAGGCTTGGGCAGCAAGTGATTTTATCCAATGAACCATCTCACTGGTCCTGATTGAATAATTATTACTTTTTGACTTATTTTATTATTTATTTATGTGTATATGTACATCTGTGTGTATGTGCATCTACCACTAAAGGTCAGAAGAGAACATCAAATCCCCTGAAGCTGGAGTTATACGTAGCTATGAGCCACTCTACATGATGCTGGGAACTGAACTCAGGTTCCTTGAAAAAGAAACAAGCATTTTTTTTCCTGACCTTGAGCTCACAGAGATTGGCCTGCCTCTGCCTCCTGAATGTTGGGATTAAAGGCGTGTACCATCACCCAACAAGCACTCAGCCACGGAGCTATCTATCCCAGCTCCCTGCTTTAGTAATAACTACGATTCTTCCATTTTCTAAAATAACTCTAAAGAAGGCATTGGAAAAGCTGCCCCTCTGCAGTCATGACCGCACCCAGAGGCTTCAGCATCAGGAGTGAAGCATGGTGAGGAACTAAACACCGGCTGAATCGTGCTGGTTTCTTACCACGGGTTCATGCTTTTACTTCCTTCACTGAGGTCATAAGGTAGAAGGGATACCCTTTCATGCTCTCCTCTCTCTTCCCATGATGCTAAACAGAATAATGGGCACATGGGAAAGGAGCCACAAATACCAACAGAGTAGAGTAAATCAACTGGCCATATAAGCACCAAAGCAAGATGACAGAGACAACGCTAAAAATCACTGTTCATATTATTCTCTTTTCTTCACTATTTTCAGAGTCTTTAAACATTTTGTTCAGAGGTCCAAAACTATGACTAAAANCAGCAGTGTCATTCCAGTGAAATACAGCAGGTTACTGAGAATGCAGACTGCCAGTCCTGGATGGGACTTGAGAACACAGATAGCTATTTAGTCACCCTCTGTTTCTTAATAGGTAAAACAAACAAGTTAGGCTGGGTGGTGGTGGCACACACCTTCAATCCCAGCACTCAGGAGGCAGAGGCAGGTGGAGCTGAGTTCCAGGACAGCCAGGTCTACAGAGTGAGTTCTAGGACAATCAGGGCTACACAGGGAAACCCTGTCTCAAAAACCCAAAACCAAAACCAAAACCACAACACAATAAAAACCAACAACATTAAACAACAAGTTAGGTACTCTCCAAAGTCCTTCTTAGTTCCTCTCTAAGCCTAAGGACTGGAGGTGAAGTGCAGCGGTGGACTGTTAGTCCAGCAGGTCCTGGGTTTTACTCCCTACTACCACAGAAACAAAAACCAACACACAGCCGGGCAGTGGTAGCACACACCTTTAATCCCAGCACCCGGGAGGCAGAGGTAGGCGGATCTCTGTGAGTTCGAGGTCAGCCTACAGAGCGAGTTCCAGGACAGCCAGAGCTATTACACAGAGAAACCCTATAACGAAAAACAAAAATACCCAACACACACATAACCTAGCTAAATCAGACTGTATCCAAATCAAAGTCTCTGACCTTCTATGATAATATACATCTCCATGAAAGCATAAAATTGCTATCATCTTCAGAGTCACTTAAATTATAAAGTAGCCTAGTCTACACAACAAAAAAAAAAACCTATTTTTTTAATCAATGACATGAAGGATGATACTCTTGGGGTTGGAAAGATAGCTCATTGGGTAAATTCCTTGCTGTGTAAGATAAAGACCCAAGTTCAGATCTCCAGCACTCATATAAAAATGTGGGGCATGGCAGCATACACCTGTAACCCTAGTCAGTACTGGTGAGGGCAGAGACAACAGATCCCTACAGCCCACTGATGAGTCAAGCAGTGAGCACTAGGTTCAGTGAAACACCCTGTCTCCAAAAGTAAGGTGAGNAGCACTAGAGGAAGAGATTCCATACTGTCCTTNGGTCTCTACATGTGCAGGCACAGAAGCATGTATGGTCACACACATGCATATATAACACACATACACACTGTAGTCTTACATGTGTCTATAAGTCACTTCCACACACAAATTCTAATATCTGGAACATTTTATTAACACATATCAACTCATTTGGCTTATTGTTTATAATGCAATACAAACAGTATACAAGATGGGGGAAAAGCCACAGCTGTGAAACTGAAGACCAACATATTCCAGCAACCTTTCTTCATAAATACTAAAACTTAGCAATTCTTTGCTATTCTATACATTTGGATATAATCTCAACACACATTGTAATATTTCTTACAATAAAATCTTGTCTGAATTACAGAGACATCCAAAGTGCATTATGATTTAGTATGGCAGTGGTGTTTTTGTGGGTGGAGTGGATATGACACTGACCTGGTAATTGGTGGCTGCACTTGAGTCCTCTGGTACAAAGTCTTAGAGGTTTCCTTCAGTGAAAATTTTAGAAAATTGACAGNTATTTAAAATGTCGTCAGCATGGTGGAAAATTGTCCAACACTGCAAAACAAGAAGAAATTCATTGTCCTTGTGACCACACTATGAACAATGTGGTGTGCCCCATTAGTGTCAACTAGGACCACAGCTGGTAAGGCCTGACAGCNGTAGGTTGTTAATGACAAGAGTATAGCCAGTTCCTCGGGCTGAAGCTGAATAATGTATGAAGCACTAAGGCTCTGACTTCCCTTTTGCAAGGGTAATTAGGGATGGTGGGAGCTGCTGAATTCCCCCCATCCTTTTCTTTAAAGACAGGGGCTTGCTACAGAGCCTAGGGTAGCCTCAAACTCAAATGGTGATCCTCTTGCCTCAGCCTCCAAGATCCTGAAATCTCTTCTGATGTCCAGTGCCATTTCAAAGACTAATTTCTCAAGGGCATTGGGGCACTCACTTTCCCTGAATTGACAAGTCTGTCGGCAGCAGATTCATGCACAATGCTGTAATGCACTGGGACCGTAATCACAACCAAAATGTTCCACTTGCCAAATCTGCATAAGGAAACATCTCACCTCACTTCCTGATAACCAAAGAAATCTGTGACCATTTCCACTGTTTAAAAGAATAACCAAATACTGCCAACTTCTATTTTCCTGTCACATCTCCACATTAAATGCTGACTTATAAACAAACGTTTTTGCTTATATTTAAGCTATAGCTAAAAAGTTAAAGACACACAACACACCCCACAAGATGAAAGAAGTGAAACTGAAAAGGGGGAAAAAAGGGGGCACCGAAAAATGNTGGGGCAAGAAAAGGGAGGGTAGGAGGACTTGGGTGTAGGGATGTGGGTTTGGTGTAGGGATGGGGGATTCGGGGGTAGGGATGAGAGGTNGGGGTAGGGATGGAGGTTGGGGAGTCAGGCTCAACATACAATATACACATGTAATAAAACCAAAAGGGAAAAAGGAAAGAGGGCCTTTACCTTTATTCAGTTTATTTCAATTTATTTACTGAGTCAACAGTTAAAACTCTTGACCTCCCAATTTAGGAGGAAGTGTGGGTCCATCACAGTCAAGAGTAGAGGACCAACAACATGCAGGCAAACCACTAGGTAAGCTATTCCAGCAATTTCTNCCANCATACGGGCAGAATTATACAGCCCAAGGTTTTCAAAAAGGGTTTTCTTAACCCACACTCATTATCAGAATCCTCATTGCCAGGTTTCGGGTATGCCAAAGCCATACTGCAGGCTACCGACTCCTCTGTTTTCTAAGTGAGCTGTCACTTGTCACTGACACCATCCATTAAGTGACTTTGAAAGACAGGATCATTTCAACCAGATGCCCAGCTTACTCTTTGCAGTAGAACCCTCCGAGACCCAGTCTGCCCTAGAGTTTATACCCAGACACTCTGTCTAAGGAATGCTACAGTCTATAAATCTGAAAGAAAAACCACTTGTGGACAAGTTGTCTGGATATATTCTCATTGCCAGCTGACAGCGTATTAAACTTCAGAGTTTTCTTAATAAAAACACATATAAACACATACAATAAAAATGTTACAAGTATTTCAATGCCCTGGAAAAATAGGCCCGCTTAGACTAAGCATGAACGTTTTTACATTACGGTATGCGATTTCAAACAAGCTTGCTCACCATACCATTTAGTCTGTCTTCTTCCCACTTCTCCAGAGCTAACAGTAAGAAATTGTGAGTCTTCACTAAATGAACTTCTCTTTTTTTCCTCTTTTTCCCCCTTTTGTCTGTCTTCTGGGGCAGTCTTACTATGTAACCCTGGCTGGCCTGGAACTCAATATGTAGAGCAGGCTAGTCTTGAACTCAACAGATCTACCTGCCTCCACCTCTGCCTCTGCATGCAGCCCTCTTTTTTCTTTTTGAGACAGGCTGGCTTTGAATTTGCCCTCTTGCCTCAACCCCTCAAGCAGTGAGATTACAGGTGTGTCCTACCATGTTTGGCCTAAATGTGCCAACAATCAGAGGAGTTACTGGTATCAGGGAGGAGGGAGTGTACAAGCACACACGGGCTACACCACCTCGTCCACACACCCAAGCAGCACCTCCTTAACTGCCGTGCTGATTTTGCCTGTGATCTGCTCACTTTGTTCCCATCTTCCTGTCTGAGTAACACCCAAGCTCAGCTCATTCTGGTTCTCACCGTGCTTCCTGCTTCTCGACAAAGCCTGTGCCCTGAAACTGAACTAACTCTGTAGGACAACAGGCATAGCTGCCCTTTCACCACAGAGAGANGAGGTGGCAGAGAAAGAAACACCCCAAACAGCTTCTACAGCCATGTAAGTAATAGGGCAGTGCAGGGCGGGGCAGGGCGGAGCACAGGTAAAATGTTTGTGCCTAGTATCTGGGTGTGCGTGCATGTGAAGGTTTACTTTCTAAGTAGTTAGTAATAAGGAACATGGCTTAAAAAAAATCAATATTTTAGACGAGTCTTAGTTCTTGACAGATTAACCTCANAAACAAAAGAAAAATCTAAAAAAAAAAAAAATCAACTCAGATTTTTAAAAATTCAGTTATTTTACTAGGAGATCATTTTGTTATGCACTCAGATATTGAATTTAAGTAACTCATATTTGGGCTAAAACTGGCTCATAGGCCATTCAGTGTGATTTTAGAATCAGTAATTAGATATGACCAGAAATATAAATTGAATTTGTTCCAATCATGTAGCCTCAAAAATATCTGTATAAAACTAAAATATGGGTTAGTTACTTCTTGAAACTCAAAGAGAATACACAAAATAGTATTTTGACATCTGTCCACTAAGTAGTGCATTATCCTACAAACCCAGTACACAGCTGGGCACGGCTGTGCATACCCATTATCCCACAAACCCAGTACACGGCTGGGCACGGCTGTGCATACCGATTATCCCACAAACCCAGTACACAGCTGGGCACGGCTGTGCATACCCATTATCCCACAAACCCAGTACACGGCTGGGCACGGCTCTGCATACCCATTATCCCAGCGCTTGGAGGTGGGAGGCAGGAAGATAGAAGGTTCAAGGCCAGACTGGACATAAATGCACAGTGGATTCAAGTCCTGCCTGGGTTATACAAGATCTTTTCTAAAAACCAAAACCAAACCAGACCAAACTAAATGAATGAAAACCAGTATACATGAGACATTAAGAAAAAACAAACAAACATGAAACACTGTTTAAAGCTACTAAACCTAAATATGGACACAGATGCACTATTCCAAAATGGGTCCAGAGGTCCCTCCTTAGCAGGTGGAAGTACTGACATACTAGAATATCTCAAAGGATTAAAATCTCTCCGTCCCCTGGCACTCCTGGGTTCCGACGAGCTAACTGTCCATCTGGGGAAAGACAGTGACAATGTTCCAAATGGTCCCACCCTCTTTTTTTTTTTTTTTAAGGATCTGGTCAGGGAAGATCATGTCAGCATGCTTTAACAAAATGATTTTCTGATTTGTTTTAAAACGCGGTTTTTAGCCAAGAAAGTGAGTGCACACCTGTCCCCAGCATTTGGGAGACTAAGGCAGAGGGAGCTCAGGAAAGGCTGGCTGTAACACACAGTCATATCTAGGGGGAGTCTCTTTTTACCACTAAAGTCAAGATCCTAAAGTCAAGATGCAAAATACAATTTCATTTTATAATATTAAGTAATATTAACTTAATTAACCATACTTTAAATCAAGCTTTTCTCAGCTGAAGATATTACAAGACTATTTCCATTCCTATAATATATGTTAATGGGCTAAGCCCTTACCCCAAATTCATGTTGAATCTTAATTCCTAGCATTTCAGAACGTGACTGCATCTGAAGACACAAGGAGAGCTCTTCTCCCCACCTTCTTTTTTGGCAGTACTGATGATTGAACCCAGGGCCTTGAACTTGTTGGGCAAGTTTTCTACCACTGAGCTAACTCCAGCCCCAGAGACTTTAAAGAGGCAGTTAAGTTAAAATGTGGTCAACACACACCGTGCAGGGTGAGACACTTTGGAGTACTCAGTCCTAAATGAGATGTCTACCAAACCTTTCCCCGCAAGGCTCAGGGATCTATGTGAAAGAGGAGTTGGGAAGACTGTAGGAGCCAGAGGTGGTGAAAGATTCCAAAGAAAGAGTCATCCAGATCCAACAGGACAGATAAAGAAGTAACAAAAGACCACGAGAGCACCCTCACGACCTGCGCAGGTTCAGAGGACAAAATCTCAGCATGGAGAAAGGGAAGTGGACACAAGGTCCCATTCCTAAGCTTTTTAGCTATTTCCAATTGATATCTGATGGGGAAAAAGAATATCAGTTTTCTCTAATGGAGTGTCACTGGCTATAATAGCCATACTCCTGGAGTAGGAGTGGCCCTGGAGTAGGTGGCCAATACAAAATGGACTTCATGGTTTTTTTTCTGTGTGCTTTATCTCTGTTTTGATTTTCAAGGTTTTTTGTTTGTTTCTATGTTTGTTTAGAAAGGAGAATGAACATGAAGTTGAATGGTAGGGAGGTGGGGAGGATCTGTGAATTGGGGGAGGGGAAACAATATGATCAAAATATACTGTATGAAAAAATACTAATTAAAAAAAAAGGTTAATATAATCCTTAATCCAGTAAGGCTGGTATCCTTATGAGAAAAAATTAGAATACACACCAGTCAGGGAAAGTGCAAGACCAGAACGCACCCTGATCAGAACAGTGGTCTAAACTTTTAGCCAATATGGGAGAACACACATTCTTTTCATTTAAACCAACCAGTCTACAGCGACACAGTAAAACAATATACTAACCACCTTTTGTTTGTTCCCTATGTCCTGGTTGGCCTGGAACTTGTTATGTAGAGTAGGCTGACTTCAAACTTGCACTGACCTTGCTGCCTCTGCTTCCCAAGTGCTGGGGTTACAGACATGTGCCACTAGGCCTGGCTCACTTTCTACTCTAAAAGTACATCGGACAACTAGATCCGAGCGGTCCCCTACCATGTGAGCATGCACCATAGCACACTTTCTCAGACAGCTTTACCTTTTTTCCTGGCCATGCAATAAACAGCATTACAATAAAAAGAATGGTTTGGGAAAATGTTTTAGAGATTGTACATTTCAGGACCCTCTGAATTATCCCAAAAGACATCTGAATAATGGACTTAGTGAGAAGTCATGGTGCTGAGAGTTATTTATCTAACACTGAGGGTGTCTCTAGGGACGAGCTCTGCAGTTATGCTAAAACTCAAGGTCAGCATTAAGACACTGGCGTACTCTGTTAAGGCAGATTCAAGGACACCAGACCTTCAAGGCTTATGCTTACTATAAAATGCTTACTATGAGCCGGGCAGTAGTGGCGCAGGAGGCAGAGGCAGAAGGTTCTCTGTGAGTTCAAGGCCAGCCTAGTCTACAAAGAGAATTCCAGGACAGGCACCAAAGCTACACAGAGAAACCCTGTCAAAAAACAAAAACAAACAAAAAAATGCTTACTATGAACAATGAAAACATTAATCGCCACCACCTCAGCATTCTATAGCATTAGCATAACTTTCAAAGAATTCAAATGAGAAATAAGGAAAAAAGATAAGCATTTATTGAGCTAAAAATTAATGTGTGCCAGATATTTCTAAGTACTTGACATATATTATTATCACAATCTTGGGTGACAGATGTCACACCCCTCAACAACAGATCACTGCAATCCCAGTTAAAATTGGCCAAGCTGAGGCACAGTGGTTGAAGAACTTGCTCAGAGTCTCATAGCTAGGATGTGGAAGAAATGGGATTTGAACCCAGTAAACCTGACTCCAGAGGTTTTCTTCAAAACCACTGTTTATGGCTGATCTCATTTTATCAGCCTTAGGTGATGGGACCTCAGAAATAATCTAATTCAGCCCCTCATTTTATAAATAAGGACTGAGCATTTGGCACAGTTAAAAAGAACCAGGTCTAGCACTGAGCACTTAAAATTGGTATTATATTTATTTATTTGTGTGTGTACCATGGCATCTGTGTGGAGTTCAGAAGACAACCTGCCAGAGTTGGTTGTCTATCATGTGGGTCCCAGGACCGAACTCAGGTCATCAGGCTTGGCAGCAAATGTCCTTAACCACTGAGCAATCCTGCTGGTCCCACTTACTCATTTTTAAATCTGGTCTAACTTGCTGTTTCCCACACCACAATTAAGCTTTGCTTGGCTTGGTTCTGAGGGTCTTCTGTGTGTGTATCTGTGCATCTGTCTGCCTCATTATTTCTCTTGCACGTTGTCAGCAAGATGACACGTGTACTGAAGAACAGCTCTCCGTAAACACGCATCACTTCCTCTATATGAGGACACCAAGACAAACCTATTAAAAACAGGTCTTCTAGTTATGCATGACAGTGCATACCTGTAATCCCAGCACTGAGGAGGCTGAAGCAAGAAGATTTCTACAAGTTCAAGACAAAGCCAGGACTACATAGTAAGACCCAGTCTCAAAAACAAAACAAAACAAAAGTCCAGCTCTGTCTACCTGGATATCTGTTTACACCCTTTCACTATTCTCATCGACATAAGACCACACCAGAAGAATGATATAGTTTTAGCTTCTGGAGTGGGTGTGAATGAAAATTAGTAACAGTTTTAACAAAACGTTTTTCATTGAAATTTTAAGAAAAGACATATATCTTTGAACATCAGATAATCAGAAGACTGATTTTTGTACTTGCTAGGTAGTTTAAATGAAATTACAACAAGATTTCAGCCTAACATGTCTATTTTAACTATCAGAGTCCCCCAGAACTCTGCTCTTCTGACAAAACCAGAACAAGGAACAATGGTTGTGTAGGTTGATTTCATTTTCAGTAAAATGTTTCATGGGTCACAATTCTTGAGGCTGCCTGAATGGAAAACCCCTTCAGTTGCTGGAGCAGATGAAGTCACTGGCTCCGCAGGGATTGCGAAGGCACACCGCCAGTCTGGAGGACTACCCACCACAGTCAAGGTGTCTGTGCCTTAACTATGCTCACAACCTCTTTCCCTGAACTGCAAAAACCTCCACACAAGCCTTTAGCAGAAGTATGGTTTTAACAATTTGTTGCCAGCTGAATACTATCGGCAAACAGCAATGTCTTCTGCTCCAGGTCCTTCAGGAGAAATCATTCTCATGAGAGACAGTGTGTTGTATTGGAAAGTGCATGGACTTTGGAGCCTGACAACTGGGTTTTCAAGCTGCCTCTGGTCCATTTAACATCTGAGCTGTAGATCTTCACGTATAAAACAGGATGACACATATTCTAGCAGGAGGCTGTGTGGACTCAATGAGCTAGTGCCTCTGACTGGCNGGTTCTCACTCTACATCACTGAAGAACATCCATTCCAGTCCACCTACAAGGACTACAAGGACGGGATGTTATTTTTTGTTTATTATTTATTTTTCAATAGAGCATCACTGTCTATCACTCACGTGTCTAATTTACAAATCAAAATAAATTTATTTCCTCTGTAACCCAACTCAGAAGGTTGACCTGATCCAAGGAGGAGATGGCATCTCCAGTTCCCAAATGTCAGTTTAGGGATATGTTCCACACATGTCCAAGCCAATGANAGCAGCTGTACAGTACTTGGGGACAGANAAGGACAGACACTCTTCTGCCTACATCAGTCCTTTGTGCCTTTTGCAATGTAAATGAAAGAAAAAGTGTGTCTCTACTTCTAGTGAATTTTTACAGCTTTTAATCGTTACAACTTTTAACTTGTAATGACTGACAAATGGGGTTGCTAAAAATACTATAGCTAATTTTGACATCAGACATGTAATAGAAGTGAACCCAGCTCTGAACTCAGGAGCAGTTATCCCATTCTATTTTATTAATTCATCCATTTACACATCTGCTTAGTGTTTCACAAGGTTCTGAACTCTGTGGACAGCTGTTCTGTCTGGCAGGAGGAGGAGGAGGAAGCGGGAGGGATTTACTTACAGTAACTTGGAGACTGATTCCATTTAGGGAGATTAATGGGGAAATAATCCAAACCCAGTAGAGGTTTAGAGACGGATGACAATGCAGTCAACAGAAACAGGGATGTTAGAACGGGAACTGGTGTTAGTGAGGAAATGATGACTGGGATATGAGACATGCTGAGTAAGAACTAAGCAGCCCCCCAAGAGGAACCTGGGGGAGCCAGCTAGTATACTGAGGGGCAAGGGCTTAGGAGACGGACTCTCCTATTTTGGTGTCTTTAATCTAAAGACAAGGGGTAAAGCTGACATACAGGACCAGATTTGTACCCTCACATACTAAGCCAGTTAAAAACAGACTATAGCCTGGCCTGGTGGCACAGATCCAGGATCCCAGCTATCCGGGAGTCTGAAACAGGAGGCTCTCAATGTCAAGGACTGTCTGGACTACAGAATGAGTTCAAGCTTGGGCAATTATTTAGTGAGATCCAGTCTCAATTTTTAAAAAAGGAAGAAAGAAAAATGAGGGGTGGGGACATGGCTCAGGAGCAGAGTGTTTGTCTAGCATGTGCAAGCCCTTTTCCTGGGCAGCACCTGCAAACACAAAGGACTAGCTAGGAGAATCTAACAGAGCCCAGCCTCCCTCACGCCCTCATCAGTGCACTTCACTACCATTTCCCTGCCATCTTTTCTATCTATACCCATTTTTCCTTCGGATCTGCAATCCCTATGGATTCCCTCGGGGGGTGGGGGTGTGTGTGTGTGTGTGTGTGTGTGTGTGCAGATGTTGCATGCATGTGGAGGCCAAAAGTCAGCAACAGGTCTCTCCTAAATTGCTCTCCACAGTATTTTCTGAGACAGTCTGTCATTGAACCTGGAACTTCCTGATTGGCAAGGCTGGCTGGTCACAAGCCCCAGGGATCCTCTGGTCTCTGCTTCCCTAGTGTTGAGCTCACAGGCTTGCAGCTGCACTGACTGTTTGTGAGGGTGCTGCAGATCAGAATGCTGGTCTTCAAGCTTAGGCAATCAAGCACCTAACTGAGCCAACTCCACAGCCCCTTCTGCCTCGTTAAAGCAATTTATCCTGCCTTTACTTTCTGTCCCTTCTCCCATCTCCCGGGCTCCACACAAGGTCCTATGCTTTTAAATGCCCACTAGGCTCAGAGTCAGGAATCTTT
>LZPO01097115.1:641634-661382 GCA_001675575.1 Neotoma lepida
AAAACTCTGAATACATTATTCTTAATTATTAGCAAGAGGAATATTACAGACTTAGTATACCCTACCCAGCGGTTCTCAATCTGTGGGATGCGACCCCTTTGGCAAACCTCTACCTTCAGAAATATTCACATTATGATTCATAACAGTAGCAAAATTGCACTTATGAAGTAGCAACGAAAATAATTTTATGGTTGAGGGGTCAACACAACATGAGGAACTGTATTAAATCTCATTAGGAAGGTTGAGAATCACTGCCTTAGGCAAACACAGTCCTCAAGACAGGTACAGTTTACAGTCTGGTAGAGAGATGCCAGCCTGTGTAATCATAGTTTAGAGGAAATAAAAAGGTATTTCTCATCATCACAGCTATGCTCCTGCATATAATATTTGTGCCAGCACTGTGCAATAAGTCTGTCTTACTCTGTAAGGTGGATGTCACTGTGACCAATTTATGATGAGAAGACAGTCAAAAAAACCCAAGAGAACCGGAGAAAGGTATTAGAGTTAGTAAATGGTAAAGACAAATTACAGGGATAAGTAACTCCAAACCTGAGCCATATTCTGCTAACCAGTTCTCACTGGGTGGACCTGGCCAGGGGACATGGGTAGTGATTAAGACAGCATCAGAGCAAAGGCAACAACTCCATACCCCCCCTCACCATTACAGGATTAGGAAGGCCAGGGAGACATCGCGTGGAGATTCTCCAGNACAGCCCAGGTGGTTTTGGAACAGTGACGTAGGGCATGAAGAACTTCACAAAGACCTCATGCTCTGTGTTCAGAAAGACAATACGGTTGGATAGGGTGGTGCACATCTGTAATCCCATCCTCTGGGAGGTGGAGGCAGAGGAGAATCAGGAATTCAGGATCCTCTGTGGCTCCACAGTGAGTTGTAGACCACCCTGGGCTGTAGGAGACCTCTCAGAACAGAACCCGATGTCTGAAGTAGCTTAAAGACACGGTATTAGGTACAGGAATAGTACCNCAAGCTTGAAAAGAATCCATTTCCTCCTCCTTCCTTTTGCTTTGCCTGTGGGTATGCATGGAGGAAGTGTCTCATTGCCAGACAATGAGGCAGATGTGGGACAACAGGCTATTTTTCTGCCTGATTCTGACTCACTCTAAGATTTGCTCCAATGAATCAGCTTTCCCAGCCTCCCTCTCCCTCTCTTTGTAGCTACTAATCCAACACCACCCATTCTACTCCAAAGCTGACCTAATGGAAACTACCATGTGACCCACATCCTTTACAGCAATGAGCAGCTCCTTTGACTCGCTGAGTTCCTTTAAGCCCATTCCTGAGCAAGTGTAGAAGAGTTCAACAAGGATGAGATCACCCCTGCCTTGTGAGATTCAGAGTCCTGAGAGTGTTTAGATGGCTTTCAATCTGTCACCCCTGAGGTAGTGAACAGGTGGGGCTTCTGAGCCTCAGATAACCTTCAGCCTTCAACTGAAGGTTTCAACAGTGGCAGTGAGTTCTGGAATCTTGTGATTCCATATATGAAACTTGTAAACCAATTTAGGGTCTTAGTATATAGAGGGAGAAAATAGGTTCATGATGTCTTGAATAGGCATAACACAATACATCATGTTTTGGTCTAATGTTTTCTATCAACTTGTTGATTAATATTTATTAAATGGTTCCTGTGTGTCCTGCAACAACTTTGTGTTGCTTACATGCTAAAAGATTGCAGTTTGGGTCAAGTTTTTTCTACAATGGCAAACTTTGTAGGTGGATTTCCAAGTGTTTGTTGCTGGCTTGGGAGGCAGTGATGGAGTAAAAGAGGTTAGACTGGAAATGAAAAAAACAAACCAGGG
This sequence comes from Neotoma lepida, assembly GCA_001675575.1. Taxonomy (NCBI): domain Eukaryota; kingdom Metazoa; phylum Chordata; class Mammalia; order Rodentia; family Cricetidae; genus Neotoma; species Neotoma lepida. Next base: position 643,453 of record LZPO01097115.1, read on the forward strand.
TCTGATGCGGCTCTGTCACCCGCTGTTGTAACGAATCACCAGGGAGTGGGTGGCTTAGGACAACAGAACACATTCTCTCCCTGTCTGGAGGCTAGAGGTCTGCAATCAAGCTGTTGACAGGTTGTGTTCTTCTGGGGGCTGTGATGACAATCTGTCCTATGACTATCTGTGGCTCCAGGCAGTCCTTGGCACTCCTTGGCTACAGTTGCATCATCCAGTCTCTGCTTCCATCACCACCTGGCGACCTTCCTTCCCTTTGTCTCATGTTTCTATGTGGCCTCCTCTTTCATAAGGACACTAGACATATGGATTTAGAGACTGCTCTACTGTGACTTTTTTTTCAGTCTCCCTAGATAGACCCTGTGGCTTGGAAATTAGGAATAAGGTGGATTTATAAGCATATACCACTATGCTTTACTTATATTCATCTTAATTCATGACATTTGCAAAGACCTCATTTCCAAACTAGTCAACATTCTGAAATTCTGGGTAGACAGTAATTTTTAGAGGACCAACTCAGTACAAATCTAGTTGACAAAGTAATCTCTCCACTTAATTCTAACTCCACTTTGGTAAGTAGCATAAAAAAATAGATGGATTATTAAATATTATTACAGGGGCTGGAGAGATAGCTCAGAGGTTAAGAGCACTGGCTGCTCTTCCAGAGGACCTGAGTTCAATTCCCAGCAACCACATGGTGGCTCACAACCATCTGTAATGAGATCTGGTGCCCTCTTCTGGTGTTCAAGCATAGGCACAGAACACTCTGTACATAATAAATAAAATCTTTGAAAATAAATAAATAAATATCATTACAGGATGTGATTGTAAAACCATTAATATATCCTGCATCAATTAATTATTAAACTATGTACCTGGCACTGTGGAGTTACTTTCCATAAAGCATCTGTGTCAGTACCCTTGGAAGAATATTAATATTCCCATTTTGCAGATTTGGAAATTAAGCACAAATAGGTCCGCAATTGAGGAATCTTGTGGTAAATACAGAAGTGTACCCTCTTAATTACTATGTTGTATCATTTCTCCACCATGCTCAGTGGGTTAGGAAAATGGAGAATGGAGCAATGGCCTTTGGATTTATGGGGCTAGCAAGATAGCTCAGTGGGCAAAGGCATCTGTTGCCAAGCCTGGTGACCATTCTTGGAACCCACATAGTGGAAGGAAAGAATGAACTTTCCACATATTGTCTCTTAACTTCTACACACAAATCATGGCAATGCGCGCGCGCGCGCACACACACACACACACACACACACACACAAATAAATGAATAAACACAATAACATTTTTTTGATTTATGGGACCTGGAATGGCTCAGCAGTTAAGAACACGGACCTCGCCGGGCGGTGGTGGCGCACGCCTTTAATCCCAGCACTCGGGAGGCAGAGGCAGGCGGATCTCGTGAGTTCGAGGCCAGCCTGGGCTACCAAGTGAGTTCCAGGAAAGGCGCAAAGCTACACAGAGAAACCCTGTCTCGAAAAAAACAAAAAACAAAAAACAAAAAAAAGAACACGGACCTCTTTTCCAGAGGACCAGGATTTCATTCCCAGCACCCACATGGTAGCTCACAAATCCTGTTCCAGGAGAACTGACACTCTTTTCTGGCCTCCCAGGACACCAGGCATACACATGGTGCATAGACATCCACGCCGATAAAATATTCAAACACATAAAAGGTAAAATAAAATAAAAAATTTAAAATGATTTATGGAATACTTGGAGCCAAGTAGTTTTCCTGCAGTTGTGTGTGTGGTTTGAACTAATTTTAAAACAAAGGGAGGGGGTTAGGGTACAGCTCAGTGATAGAACACCTGCCTAGCACAGGCAAGGGTCTGGGTTAGATCCCCAGAGAGCATAAAAACAAACCAAGGGCAACAAGAGAGGAGCAAATAGTGGGTGGTGATGGAGTGTAGTAGCCTAAGTGTGGGCGGTTACCCGAACCTGCTTCCTCACTTTTAAAATGAAATGATTTCCTCTGCCCCAAACACCAGCCTGTGAATATCCAGTAAGAGGACACACGTGGAAGTAGCCACATGGGATTTTGTAAACCACCCGAAGACCTTTCTGAACCTCTTTCTCCTTGTGGGTCTCAGCTCTCCAACTAAACACCCGGGACTCTATAATATTCTTTTAGCTGTGACCCAGAGCATGTAGGGAGATGCTGGGTGAGCTAGATGAAGAAGCTGGAGTGACTGCGAAGAGTAATGCCCTACCCACTCTCAAAGACCAGACCCGAGAAGCTCTCTAGCCCGGTGCCGGGGTTTCATCCCCGTTCTCTCATTCCGCTCGCATCTTTTGTCTTCGCAAAGGTCTTTCTGGGCAACTCTTAATCTTCTCGTCTTGCTTGGACCTGAGCAGCAGGGAACCAGGAGAGTTCTGAGATTTTTGGGTGTGGCCCTCGCTGCTTTCCCGAGCTTATTGCTCCCCCTAGTGTTGATCGCTGAGTTCTGCAACTATCTGCTTTTTGCCTGGCGGTCTCCACGGTGTGCCGATAGCTTTGCCTTTTATGGCTGTAGGCAGAAAGCCCATCAGGTAGGGAATTCTAAAGACCTGCAGGCAGTTCAAAAAGCCAACTCCAACAACAGATTATTTGATTTTTAGCTGAACTTGGGGCCAGTGTGGTTATGATAGAGGCGCAAAACTCTTATCCTGGATTGCGGTGGAGGTAGGTCTCAGAGGAGGAAAGAAAGAAAAAAAAAAACACAAAAAACCAAATATCAAGTGCCTACCTACTGTCTATCAGACACTGGGCCAGTCCTTTTGCATATACACCTTGTAATCTTCACATACATAATCCTTATAACCACTCTGAGAGGTAATTATTACTACTTCCAGCCTTTTGAGAGAAGAAGCAAGTTCAGAGAGGCTGTTTGGCTCAAGGTCACGTGGTAACAATGCAGAACCATATGCCAGTTACTGTCTATTTCACACCAGGTACATTGTGTTGGTTATCATCACAGCACAGCTTTAAAGTCCATTTAAGGTAACAGGTTTCAATACTTTGAAAAGGGAATAGCTAAACAGNTTGCCTGGAGTCACAGAACAGGGCCCTCCAGTCTTCTACTATTGCCCCACTGTGCTGTTGGGTGATAGAAGTGATGGAAGTCCCTAGACGAGTCCAGTGAGTCCAGTGTGACTCGGAGGATTTTTGCATTACTTATTAAGGTCCTTTCTGAGGACCAGAGAGCTAGGGTCATGTGTTTCCTCAGATCTCCAGACCTGAGGTAGGAAGGCAAAAGTTAAGGCAGAAGTCCCTGAGACCCTGAGAATTCACTACAATATCCAGGTCAAGAAGAGCACCCAGAGGACTCTGATGAAGCCTACATCTTCCCTGGAGGTTGATGTGCCAGGGTGCAGAATTCAAAGCTCACGGGGCCTGAAAGAAATTAGAGGGGAAATTCCTGGAAATAGAGAAATTACAGGGTTTTCAAACCATCCTGTGAGGTTCCCAAGAATCTGGATTATTTTTAGCTCCTCCTCTCACCCTCCAAACATTCATTAGTCATAGATCTCTTGAATAATGCTTGGTGTCTCTGAGTGAGTCACCCATTTTCCTTTTCACTGTCATCTTTGAAACTGTTAAACAACTACTATCATCCACCACACATTCTGAGCAATGAGCTGGTAAACTGTGATTTTTTTTTGTTGTTGTTGTTTCATTTCTTTTCACAGGGTCTCACTATGGCCTTAGCTGACCTAGAACTTGCTGTGTAGACCAGGCTGGTCTCAGCCTGCTTCTGCCTCCCAAGTACTGAGATTAAAGGAATGCGCAACCCCACTTATTATTTATAAATGTAAATTTTGTGCAGTCAGACAGGTAGGAGGAGGTATTAGTTGACTATAATTTTGTTTTATTTTGAGAAAGAGTCTTTCTACATAGCCCTGGCTGTACTGGGACTCACTATGTAGACCAGGCTGGCTTCAAAATCAACAGAGATCCACCTGCCTCTGCCTCCTGACTACAGGGATTAAAGGCCTGTATTGCCACACCTCGCTGACTATAATTTTTTTCTATTAATTGTCCCTTTGGTGTGTGTGTGTATGTGTGCTGTCTCTTATACACATCTAGATGTGTATAAGAGACAGGTGTGAGTGTGTGTGTGAGTGTGTGTGTGAGTGTGTGTGTGTGAGTGTGTGTGTGTGTGTGTGTGTGCGCACACACACAAAGGATGACCTCAGGTGTCATTCTCTGGTACATTGTTTGCCTCCTTTGAGACTGGGCTTCTTGCTGACATGGAAGTTATCAACTAGTCTAGTCTGGCTGGCTGTCGAGTCCCAGGGAGCCTTTGGTTTCTCTCTCCTCAGCAGAGGAATTAATTATAAACCACCACATTTGAACTTAGGTCCTTATGCTTGCAAGGCAAGCACGTTACCAACGAAGCTGTCTTCCCAGCCCGTTCTTGCCTTTCTACCTTTACCTTTCTTCTTCCCATGCCTGGGCTAAATCCCTTTCTGGCCCTTCTGGCCTATGGCCTTACAAAGAGGTTAAAGATGGTCCAAAGGCTGGTCTTCCTTTTCTTTCCTCCTTATTCTCCTTATTCTCCATTTTCCACACATGGTCCTGACATTAAGCAGAAAATCATTTCCACACTAGGGCCAGAGACAGAGCTGCTCCACAGTTTTGATTTGATGAAAGCCAATTAGGCATTTCCTCCGGTCTGTTATTTCAGCTGAAGCACCACACAGTTGGCTGAATGGGTCCTTTTTGCTCACAAAAGGGAGACATATTTGTAGGGAAAGTAATGGGCTGGTTATGGCTGTTGGCCGTACCGTCATTTCTAGGCAATTTCCTGGTAAGTGCTCCAAACATGCTGGAAGTGTCTATGCCCTCAGTTCCTGCTTCACCGCTCCTGTTGGGCTCTATAGGGACCCCATCTGTCCTGAACAGAGTGACCAGGATTTCTGTTTCTTTGGAAAGAGTTTGTATATTACATGTCCCCTTTTCTTCTGGCCACTGTGCCCTCCTCTTGCCCCCCTGTCACTCTTAAAGAGATTATTTAATGCCTATTCCCATTACAGTCCCCCCCCCGTTTGGGACCTGGAACACCCAGGACCCTGAATTAGACTTGTGTAACTTGCTGACCCCAAGAAGTCCTGCTTTCTTGCAGTCACATGTTCCAAATAAAATAACTCAAACCACTATCTTACACCATAATCGGGACTCGTGCTTCCCAAAGAAAATAACTGAAATCATTATCTTACATCATGATCAGACCTCCTCCAGATGGAAGGGACAGAAAGCTCCAGCCAAAGTGGCCAAAAGGAAAAAAGGTTTTTATTGGCTCATGTGATGGAAAAGTCTGTGAAATCTGACTTCAGATGTGGCTTGATCTAGCTTCTCAAAAATTTACCAAGGTCGAGTTTCTCTTTGTGTAGTTTGCAACTCTGTCTCCTGTGTGTTGGTTCTGTTCTCAGTCATACTTTCTCCCTCCACAGACGCCAGGCACCTTGGATCCCATTTCATGACCTGCTACATTCAGCGGGGAGGATCACTCACTCTTTCCCAAGAGACTGAGAAAAATCTCACTGCATCTTTGGCTGGGCTTAGTCCGTGTGTTCATTCCTTTTGTTTGTTTGTNTGCTTGTTTCAGATAGAGTTTCACTATGTAGCCCAGGCTGGCCTTGAACTTGTATGTAGCCCAGGCTTATCTTTAACTCACAATTCCCTGGTTCCATATCCTAAGTGTTGGGATTACAGGCATGTCTTGTGCCCAGCATCCATATGTTCATTGTTGTGCTGGTGATTGTGGCACGGGCAGCTTTCATGGTTTGGTATATGCCATGGTCTCCACCAGGAGATATGGATCAAGAGCAGTGAAAAGCTACAACCTCAAATGAAAATAAAGATAACTATCTACAGTCATAATCGTCTATCATCTATGTCTCTATATACCTACCTGTTGCCTGCCTAGCTACCATCTACCTATCTATCATCTCTGTGTATTTGTCACTGGGAAAACAAGACTGGATGTTTTGAAAAGCAAATGACAGGTGTCTGCCATAGACCTGACGGTTTGTTCTGCAATTCTTCTCATGTCAGTTTGAGGTTCAGTCTGCTACCCAGGAGTCACCCGACTCCTCACCTTTTCCTGACTCGGCCTTGGCTGGGATTTTCCTTGCTGCAGATCACTGTCAGGATGTTTAGGTTCCCCGTCCTTGTCCTTTGTTGCCCAGAGACCCATTAATAAGAGACTGTGTACAGCTGACTTTTGTGGAGGATCTAGNGGCCCCAAATGGAACGGGAATGGGAGACATTGTGTTGTTGAATTTCCTATCCCAGCCCTCCCCATCCTCTGTGAGTGGCTGTCATTACTGAAGGATCTGATTATCTAAAAGATGTTTTAAAGACTGGAGTCTTAAAGTTGAGGGTGTATATTAGTTTCTTTTCTCCTGACAGAAGTAACTAAGGGGAGGAAGGTTTTGTTTCAGTTCATGGTTTGAGAACGTAGGGCATCACGGTGGGGAAGGCATGCAGGCAGGATCATGGCAGGGTGGTACATAGAGTTAGGAAAGGGAGAATGCTGGTGTTCAGTGTCTTTCTCCTTTTCCCCTTTTATTCCGTCCAGACCCCTAGCCCAAGGGATGTTGCCACCTATGTTCAGGATGAGTCTTCCCTCCTCATCTTAAAACACCTCTGAAAAGCACTTTAAAAATCACACCTAGAGCTATGTCTCCTAGGTGATTCCAAATCCAGTCAGTTGACAAGGAAGATCAGTCACCACAGTTCTACCCCTTGTCAGCTTCCCATCCAAACACATCACTTTTACCAGTGTCATTCCACCCAAATCCTCATACTGTCATAGTTATTCCAATGCAAGGGGATTTAGTACATTTATAAGGGTCTCCCAAAATCTTAGCAGTTCTAACATTGTTCAAAAAGCCTCCAACTTAGTCTCTTCTGGCAATCTCACTACTGTAAGCTCCCATTAAATAATATCAAAACAAACCAAAGCATATACTTCCTATATGATAGCATAGAAATAAATATTCCTATCCCCAAAGGTGCCCTGGCCAGCGAGGTCTTCAATGGAGACCCTAGAAAGGGGGAACGGTGAATGAAAGGGACAAGAGACATGAAGAATGACAGCAAGACAGGATTCTGATCAAGCTGCAAAGTTTTATTTTTTCCCCAGTTGATTATATAGTAAAGTGAAGCAGGAACTTGTGCTTGAGGGTATGGATCAGGGCAGTTAGGTTGCTAGGTAACCTGACTGCAAGATGTTTTCTCAGGAAGGTCAGGGTAGCAGATGTCTCTAACTGACAAGAATATAAGGAAATACCAAGCTATTTCTGGGGGCTGGGACTTGCCTAAGGCACGTAACAAGAATTCTGGAAGGGAACCTATTATTCAGGAAACAGAAACTGAAAATGACCTGAGCTAAGATAGCTTGATTATAACCAATATAGGTTTCGGCTCCCAGCACANAGGAAAGAATAGAGACACAGTAAGGAAAGACCAAAGAAAGACCAAAGCCAAGCAGGGCAAACACTAAATCTTACAGTTCCATATTTGGCATCTGGGACTCATGATGGAATCATTTGGGCCCCAAAGGCCTTGATTATTCTACCCTCCAGCTCTGCCACCTATAGCACTCTTAGGCCTGTTCTACTCCATGTCTGAAACTTTCCCTGTCAATCATCTCATTGTCCTGGCAGCTCCAATATTCTGGGGTCTCCATTGCAACTTAGGTTTCATTTTCATAGCTTCATGCTGTAGAGCGAATCTTAAACGGTCTTATTAATTGAAAACACCAGGCCAGGTATTGAGGTAAATTCTGAATGATCAGAGAGACAGAACAAGCCACAGCCAACCTCACCTTGCCAACTCCTCAGCTGATCTTGTTTCCTCAGACTGCAGGCTTCTGAGTCTTCACCCAAATGAATCTCAGCTCCACTCTGCTCAAGGCCTGAAAGCTTAAGAGGCCTCTAGCTTCTGGTTTCCACACCTTATATACCTTTCTGCTTCCTGCCACTACTTTCTGGGATTAAAGGCATGTGTCTTTCTCAAGCAAAGACATGAGAGCTCAGGTGCTGGAATTAAAGGTGTGTGCCACTGGAATTAAAGGTGTGTGCCACCATGCCTGGCTGTTTCCAGTGTGGCCTTGAACTCACAGAGATCTGGATGGATCTCTGCCTCGGGAATGCTAGGATTAAAGGCATGTGCTACCACTGCCTAACCTCTATGTTTAATCTAGTGGCTGTTCTGTTCTCTGACCCCAAATAAGTTTTATTAGGNTANACAATATTTTGGGGGACATAATATAATCACCACATCATGCCATGGCTTGTCAGAGCATCCTTGCAGGGAATCTGATCTGCCACACAGTGGCTGGCCTCACCAACTTTCTTAGACCTTGCCTTGGTTTAAGCTTTCATAATCCCCTAATTATTGCATTTTGCATGCCTGCAAAACCACATGGACAATGCTGCTAAGTTCTGCTGCCAGCTCATGAAGTCTACCCCTTTCTGTAGTGCCAGAGCTGTAGTGCCTCAATGGCTAACCCTGAGAAAATGCTTCCCTCTCCATTGGAATTCTCAGTCCAGGCTCTCTCCTTTGGGATGGATTTGTATTTCATTCNAGGGTGGGGGCTTCCCTGGTTATTCTGATGAGCAGCAGGAGGTTTCTCTTAACTTTCCCCACACAAGCCTTGTCTGCAACTTTAAACTTGGGCATGTGTTTTTCCTCACCACACTGTACGCTTTTCTTTCTTTTTAAAGTTTTATTTATTTATTTTTATGTGTATGAGTGTTTTGCCTACGTCTATGTTTGTGCACTATATGTGTGTCTGGTGCCATTGGAGGCCAGGAGAGGGCACCAGATCCCCAAGACTGGAGTTACAGATAGTTGTGAGCTGCCACAGGGGTGCTGGGAATGGAACCTGGGTCCTTTAGAAGAGCCATCAATTCTCTTAACCATTGAGAACCTCTCTAGCCTACAAACTGCACACTTTTTATATATTTCTGCTCTCTTATTGTATATCTCACTAAGAGTTGTAAGCAATGACCANGCCCCTGCCTGGATGCTATGCCATCTTGAAGTTTCCTCCATCAACAGCTTANTTCATTAACTTTCAATTGAGACTCATACACATTTTCAGCACATGGACTGAAAGTAGCCAGACTCTCCATGGGCATTCTGGTCTCCCAAATCCCTGCCAGAACAGCTCATTGAGCCCTGCTTACAGTATTCTAGGGCTTCTCTAGACCACAGCTCCAAATCTTTCCACATTCCATTCACAAACTATTTCTAAAGGCCTATGAAGCACATGGTCAGATTTATCACAGTGACAACCACACTCTATGGTACTAATTTTCTGTATTAGTTACTTTTCTCATTGATGGGACAAAATACCTAACAAAACAACATAAAGAAGGAAGGGCATTTAAGACATTTTTTGATTTTATGTGTTTGTTTTGCCTGTATGTATGCATATACGAATGTGCACCACATGAGTGCTTGGTACCCATGGAGGTCAGAAGGAGGCATCAGATGCCCTGGAATTGGAGTTGAATGGAATTTTCCCAAGGGCCTACCCTGAGAAAATCCCTCCCAGAGTCCTGGGGAAGACTCTATGTCTGGTGTGGGGTTATCTGAGGGAAAAGACTCTATGTACACTGTTAGTATTAATGTTTGCGGTTACCGTGCGAGAAAGGGTCATGCGGCATGACAAAATCCAGTATCAGAGCTTTATTAGAAAGTAGGGGGGAAAGAGAGAGAGAGATAGAGAGAGAAAGAGACAGAGAGAATTCCAACATACACCATTCTCCTTCATCCGTTAACTTTATTTTTCTATAAACAGGCTTCTATCTATACAGCTTCAGTTCTGTCCTGACACTTCGTTCCTCTCTTTCCCTTTTTCATCTGTCCTCATAGTTTAGTAAGCTCCTATGCTTTTGATCTCATCTTTGTCTTCAGTTTCTACATCCTCCATCTTTCCTCCCTCTTCTCCTCTCCTGACCTGATTCACCTACAATCTACAAAAAAACTTCTCCTTGTTCCTCACTCCTCGGCTTGAGCCACACTCCACAAAAGATCTACCTTACCANCTACAGAATCGCTGCCTTCTCTTCTCTCCGGCCATGCGGCTCTGCTTCACCATCTNCAGAAACTCTCCTTGTCTCTTCTCTGGCCACACAGCTCTGCCTCCTCTGGAATTCTGCTTCAGTCCTTATTGTACCTGGTTCTGCAAAAAGCCCTATTGTCCTCAGTCAATAGCTGTGCAATGCTACTAGGCCTGAAGGCAAGGGATGGTCTGAGCTTCATTTGCACAAGAAACAAAGCTATGCATCTACAGCCCACCTGTCTCCTAGGCCCTGCAGGGGTGTTACCTAGTGGATCAACAGTAGGTTTGAGAAGCTTACACTGTTTGTCAATATGGCCTAGTAGTATATGGGCCTACAAGAATTTCATAGCAGAAGACAGCTGAAATATTAAAAACTGAATAACACCAAATATTCCTTGATAAATGGCTTCCTCTAGAAAATGCCTTGAATTTTCTAGGTATAGCTTTAATATGCAGCTGAATCTCTATAATATATTCTTGCGGCCTGCAAGAGGAGTTATCAGCAGTTGTGAGCCACTGTGTGGCTGCTGGGAATTGAACCTAGGTCCTCTGGAAGAGCTGCCAATGCTCTTAATCACTGAGCCATCTCTCCAGCTCCCTTTCTCATTTTTTTCTTTTTTATTCAGATTGGTCCCCAGCCCACAGTATGGCACTGCTTACATTTAGGGTGTGTATTCCCTTCTCAGTTAAGCCCCCTGGGAAATACTCTCACAGACACATCCAGAGGTGATTCTAAATCCAGACAAGTTGACAGTGACGATTAACCATCAGACCTCCAGAAGTGCAAGAACTCTGAAGCCAGGTTGCCTCAGCTCAAATCCTGGCTTGTCTGGGAGGCCTTGGGCAAGCTACTAAAAACATCTCCATCCTTGATTTTGTTTCTTTAAAAATATTTCTTACCTTATGGGATTGCTTTGCAGATTAAGTAGGTTTCTGCTTTTAATCTTGGAATAAAGTAAGTGCTATATGAATAAAATAATGTATTCTGCTTTATGACTAAAATGAATACTTTTGAGAGTGAATGGATGCTATTAACAATGTCAGGAGAACGGGTGTAGGCCAGGGCTGCCCTTGGAAAAGAGGGACATTTGGTCACACACATATAAAGGGTCATTAGGTAAATAAGTGTCTTCATCTTTGTTGGTCTTATTCCTCATTTTACTTGCGTAATTAGCAGTAAACTCTGCCAACCATAAAAGCCTGTGTCTTTATCATTAGGGGTAATGGAGGAAGAAAGAAAGAACTGGGCAGGGAAGTCCAATGGAATGGAGTACTAGGGCATCAAAACAGGAGCTGAAATGAAGATGCACGCTTAGGCNCTGGTAGATGTGCCTTCCCACATGCCACAGAAGCAGATCAGCCTGTGTGTTTGACAATGGAAGACATATGGCATGCTGTTTGGTGGTTGGATTTCTAGAGTTTCAGGCCTCCCTNAGGCCTCATCNGGAAAGAATTCCTGAGGGAATCTGTGCTGATCCTGTTTGACATGCATTTGCTGTCTGCTCCCTGGGTTTGCTGCTTTCTCTAAAACTGTTCAGAACCATGTGGTTCCATTTGCTTCCCCAACAGGGAGTGGTTTTTCATTACCTTCAAATAGTTGTTTTGATGAACTGGGANAAACACCTGGTGAGCAGAAGTTTTATCACATGGTCATTCCAATTTGAATTCCATNATTTCTCCTGCTTACCTGGAGAGGGAGAAAATATACCTTCTAAACACAGTTTTCCTTTTTCTGGTTTCCCAGGGAGATGCACCATCATGTAACAGCACCTGTGCAGCTGGACACATCTGCCTGAAATATCANTTGCCAGCAGGTCTGGTGGTAGCCATGTTGCCTGAGGGAAAGGGGAGTGAGAAAGGTGTTTATGTTTATCCCCATTCAGAGATGGGGATCAACTTCATTCTCACTCTTCTCCTGGAAAGGGCTAGAGGTGGCAGTGGGGAGAGGAAGGGACAAGGGAACAAGATGAAATTTTTTTNTTTTCTTNTTTTCAGTGCGAGGATTAAACTCAGAGCATGGAGTGTGCTGAGTAAGTGCTCTAGTATTGAGCCATAGCTCAGCTTAACAACACCATGTGCCATGCAGTAGATTTGACTCTATTACTCTTAAAAAATGCATTGCTGAGACTGGAGATATGTCTCAGTGGTTAAGAGCACTGGTTGCTCTTTCAGAGGACCCAGACTTGTTNCCAGCACCCACATGGCAACTCACAACTGCCTGGAACTCCAGTTCTGGGGGGCCTGATGCCCTCTTCTTGCCTCTGTGGGCTCCAGGCTCGCACGTGGTGCATATACATACATACAGACACATACAAACAAAACAGCTTTCCATGTTNTTAGTTAATGTGTTTGATTGTTTCTGTTATTTTCTTTAATACATGGAATGCTGTTTTAATGTCTTTTTAAATATCTCTGTCTACTAATTCTACCCCTTACATCCATTTTAGGCCAGTTTTCATTGCTCTTTATCNCTATTATGAATTGATTATATATTTTTCTGTTTATTTGTATGTACTGTANTTCTTGTATNTTAGTTACTGNCCTACTGCTATGGAGAGACACCANGANCAAGGCAGCTTATAAAANAAANTATTTGACTGGGGGCTTGCTTNTAGTTNCAGAGGGTGAGTCCATTATCACCATGGCAGGAGCATGGTGGCACANAGGCAGGCATGACTTCAGAATAGTAGCTAAGGCTTACATCCTGATCTGTAGNCAGGAGGCAGAGAGAGAGACANTGGGCCTGGTGTGAGNCTTTGAAACCTCCAAGCCCACCCTTAGTGACAACACCTCCTTTAATANCTCTATGGCTCTGAATCCTTCCTAAACAGTCTACCTGTTGGGAAACAGACATTCAACTATATGAGCAGATGAAGGCCATCCTTGCTAAAACCACATCTCGGTTGAATTCCAAATANTGTGCATTTTGACTTATTGTGTTGGATATTTTGTATNTCTACAAATGCTCTTGGGCTTTGATCTGTGATATAATTAGGCTTCTGGAAATGACTCNNTNTTTTGAATTTACTTTGTTTGGGTCCANCCAGAACNATTTTTGGTCTCTGACTATTATTGCTCCACNANTGAGGTAATGACCAGCTAAAGAAAAGTGATGACTTGTGGATTATGAGGTTTTCCATGAAGGTTAGTAAGCCAGCAGGCCAGCAGGCGAACCCTGAGGATTTCCTCCTCTACTCCTTTCAACTATAATTTTATTTTAACCTTGAGTGCTTTTGAGGCAAACCAAAAGACTTTCCCTTAGGTATTTGGCTAGGAGTTGTAATACTGTTAAAATGTTAATGTCATGATAGATTGTTATTGTAAACACTTTAATTTGTCTTCTAAATATTATTATAACAACACTTTTATTATTATTAAAATATTGTTATATTATTTCTCTCTTCCCTTTCCTCCCTCCAACCTCTCCCATATCTCCTGCCCACTCCTTCTTAATACCTCTCAAATTTATGGCCTCTTTTCCTTTAATTCTTACTGTTACACACACACACACATACACACACACACACACACACAAAACCTGCTGCATCCATTTATTATTGCTTATATGTATACAATTTTAGAGTCGATCACTTGGTATCGGATAACCAATTAAGGAGCTCATATCTGGTGAAGGTCATCTCCTGCTCATGGCATTCCTTAATTTCCCGTGGTTCTTCCTCTAGATATGGGCCTTTGTGAGATTTCTCCCTTCCATGTCTATAGGTATTGTCCTTGTTTACNGAGCCATATTATTGAGGCTTCCCTGCCATTCCTGGGAGGCACAATCTCAGCAGATTTCTGGTCCTCTGGCTCTTACANTCTTTCCACGACCTCCTCTTCCTCAGTGTCCTCGAGCCTTAGAAGTGGGGGTTGTATTGTAGATGCAGCTTTTAGAGTTCGGCATTCCATGACCATTGTTCTCTGCATTTTGACCAGTTGTATTTTTACGGCCTCCACCTGTTGCCAAGAGAAGCTTCTTTAGTGAGGGTTGGGAACTGCACTTACTGGGCAGAGCTAGTTTATGAGTAGAAGGTCTGGAGGAGAGACCTGCGGGCATAGATGGCGGCAGAATAAGCACTTCAATCTTATCTTTTCAACGTAGGGTTTCTCTGTGTAGCCCAGGCTGGCCTTGAACTCACAGAGATCCTCCTGCCTCTGCCTCCCAAGTGCTGGGATCAAAGGTGTGTGCTACCGCCACCCAGCTTAAAAAATTTTTAAAGATTAGATCTACATATTTTATGTGAGAGCATTATTCCCACGTGTATGTATGTACCAAGTGTGTGCTTGGTGTTCACATAAGTTATCTGACCCTCTGGAAGTGGAGTTGGGGGATGGTTGTGAATCACCACATGGGTGCTAGGAATTGAACCTGGGTCCTCTGCAAGAGCAATGGCTGCTCTTAACTGTGGCGCTGTCTCTCCAGCCCCAACAGTAAGCACTTTCTAACGTTTATTTTTTCTTTCAAATGAGAAACACTGTTTGAGGTCATTTGTTTTGACCCTGTGTTTGGCAGCTGGCAGATCCTTCCCTCATGCCTGGCTACCATGAGTGAGCAGCAGCCAGACGGCTATTTGAACACTCCACTCTAGCTGCAAAGGACCGCTGCACTGGTGACTTCTGCTTCGGGAACCTTACTCCAGTCAGGACCACTTCAGGCCATTCGCACCAACTTCAGTACAAACAGACAATTCCTCATTCCAAACAAGACAATCCTAGATGGACACTACGTGATCTGTTCACCTGACAGCTCTTCAACTCAGGATGGGAGGGGGCACTAGCCCAGTGCCTCAGCAAAAGCTGTTGATTGGTACAGTGTAAGGCTTCTGATTGGCTCACAAACAAGGCTTGTGACTAATCCACATGCAAGGCTTGTGATTGGTGGAGTTAGAAACTGCGCACAAGTGGGGTTGTGAATGATGAAATTATAGTCTGTGCACAAGCATGCCATGCTCTCCCTCATGCAGATTCTTCATGTTCCAGCTTAGTCTAGGAGGTTTCTCTCCTGGGCATTAACACACCCTCTCCATGTGACACTCCCTGCTCCCCAATGCTGCAATGGTAGGCTTCTTCTGAATGGTCTTTTGCCTACTTTTGGGTAAAACAGGCTAAGCATGAAGAACAGACAAAAAAAACTGGGCTTTTCTAGCAGCAGCAGTAGAGGCCCCTGAAGAATTTCAGAGTCACCAGGGGTAAAGGACTTGATAACAAAAGTTNGAAGCCACAGCACCAGTAGGAAGCTAAGAGTCGCAGAGAGCTAGTGAGAGCTAAGTGCTTGGATGCCCGAAGCTCTGAGCTGCAGCGCGAGGAGGTTGCAGACTCTGAAAATCGTTAAGACTATGAAGGACCTTGGAAGTCCTGAGAAAGAAAGAGATGATGGAGAAGCTGAGACTTCGGAAGTTGAGGGGCTGTGAAGAGCTGAAGGAAGGAGTCGAGGCTATGAGGATTGCAAACCCCAGATGCCAGAAGAGTTTGAGAGAGCTAAAGAGTTGGGAGTTCCCTATACCTAAAGCTCAGGGCTCTACCAATTGCTGTCAAGTGTCAGCTCTCTAAGCGGCAAGCCTCTGCCTTGAGCACCTGGAGCAATAAGCCTCCAGCTTAGAAAGCGTGGGAGCTGTAAACCTCTCATCTTTGAGGCTTAGCGCGTTAAGCCCCTGGATTTGGAAGCTTAGATTTGAGACTCTGGAACTCAGGCCCTTCAACATCTAGGGAGCTGCTCCTTGGCTATCTTTGATACCTGTCTGGATTGGGCGGAAGAATGCCCAGCCAGCTACATACGAATATGGGTCAGCATTGATNGAGACCTTCCCCAGATTCCTGGCTATCTCTTTCTCTCCGTCTTTGAATTCCGACCTGGCCTGCATGTTATCTTGAATGGAGGGAGATTTGGGGATCCCCTTCTTAGATTAACACTTGGAAACTTATTCCTGTCACAGCCTGAAGAAGCTGCAGTGCCCACCCTGGCTACCTGTCACTTAGGAGCCACACCCCAGCTGCTTTGCTGCTAAAGTCTGAAATTTTTCTTCATGCATTTTTGTCTGGAGTTTTAGCTATTTCAGTCAGAGTGTANATCTAGTCCCTGTTACTCCATCTTGGTCAGGATTAGAAGTCCTGGTGCTATTTTAAATGGTATTAAAGTTTAAAAATTACAGCTATTCATTTATGGTAAAAACAAGTGAGAGCCTGTTCACATGTTCTATTTCCTCCTCAGGCAGACCTTCCTGGCAATGGGTGATCAACCTGATAGAAAACTCAAGGACCCTTGCCTTCCATATCTGTGTAGCCCTTTTTTAGGGACCCTGGAGTAAGTGGCTCAATTTAACACCCCCTAAAATAAAAACTATGTTAATACACTGCAGAAAAAAAAAGAATGATGTTGACATTTGACCTTGTATTGTTCAGTCTTGGAGACAGATTCCTTAGAAGTCCCTACAAGCACGCTCATGCTGTGAGTGCAGAAAGTTTCAGTTCTTGCCGTCTCTGCCACCCTCTGTCTCTTACTGTCTTAAGAACTCTGTACAGTGTAGAATAGTAAAGAAAGGGCATTCTTGCTGCTAGGACGGAGAGTATTCAGTGCCCAACCATTACATGTGATGTGACCAGTAGGCTTTCTGTAGGTGCTTTATTGGGTCAAGAAATTCTCTTCTGGGCTGGAGAGGTGGCTCAGAGGTTAAGAGCACTGGCTGTTCTTCCAGAGGTCCTGAGTTCAATTCCCAGCAACCATGTGGTGGCTCACAACCATCTGTAATGAGATCTGGCGCCCTCTTCTGGCCTGCAGGGACACATGCGGACAGAACACTGTATATGTAATAAATAAATCTTAAAAATAAAATAAAATAAAATAAAAGGGGTTCAGGGCTGCTCTTCTAAAAAAAAAGGAAATTCTCTTCTATCCTGTTTGTTGAGAGCCTTACCATGAACGATTGTCAAGTTTTTATCAAATGCATTTTCTGCATCTGTTGAGATAATCTTATGATTTCTCCTTTATTCTCTTGATGTAGCAAACCATGCTGATTATTTGACTAAATATTGTGCTCTTGAGAAAATNATAACAAGTTCTTTCAAAAATCATTTTTACATATTGCTTCTTCTAGTTATNAATGTTTTATTAAGGATAGTGTATCAATATTCCTGAGAGGTACTGATCTAGTTTTACTTTCTTGTTATGTGTTTTTTAGGTTATAATATCAGTGTAAGACTACTAACAAATTAAATTACCTCTTCTTCAGTTGTGAGAGGTAGAATTCATCAATGAAGCTGTTTGGCTTAGGGATTTCATTGTGGAATTTTTTTGTTTTGAGGGGCTTTGGATTGAATCAAGGGCTTTGTATCTTAAGTGGATGTTTACCCCAGCCTTGTACAAAAGTTTGTTTTTTTTTTAAACAAAAAATTCAATATACTTGGCAGATAAAGGGCTCCTCATATTTTCTATTTCTCCTATGTTAGCTTTGGTAATTTGCCTTTCAGGCAAATCTGTGTACTAAGCATCATTTTAAGATCTACTGGTTCTTCCTTTCATTCCTGATGTTTGCAATTTGTATCCCCGTCCATTAAAAAATAATTTATCCCATAGCCCTACCTCAGCCAGGGTCTGTGTTGATGTCCGTGGCTCCTGTTACCACTGAAGGCTGTAAGGATGCCCAGGAAATAGGCCACCACCTCAGGCCATGTTGGTGTCTGAGGGCCATGCTGCTGCCGGGACCATGTAAGAAGAACTTCTAACCAGTCTTATTAATAAACACACGGAACAAGAAATAAGGGTGAAAATCTGACAGAGATCAGAGGAATTAGGAGCAAGCCACCACTCACCAACGCTGCCTCTACTTCCCAGGATTGAACCGGAGGAAA
>LZPO01097115.1:676031-689985 GCA_001675575.1 Neotoma lepida
ANNNNAAAAANGAAGAAAGTTGGAAAGACTCTTTACCTGGGACTTAGATTTTTAAGTATGGTGGCANGTTAGTCACCTGTTCAACTAAAATTTTAAAAAGTATTTTATGTGTATGAGTGTTTTCCCTGCATATCTGTACCCCACTTCTGTGCCTGGTACCCCAAGGGGTTAGGAGATAGAGTTGGATGCCCTGGAACTAGAGTTACAGATGGTTGAGCCACGATCTGAGAATTGAACAGGGGTCCTCTGGAAGAGCAGCCAATGCTCTTGACTACCGAGCCATCTCTCCAGCTCATTGTTCAATTTTTAAAAAAATGTTTAATGAAGGAAGCATTTATAGTTTGAGAGGATACAGTCCACCATGGCTGGGAAGGCATGACAGTAGGTGGCTCAAGTGAGAGCAAGTAGCTGGGACTCTACCTCCTCACACCTTAGTGAAACAGGAAACAGGGATCCAACAGGAAGTTAGGCTGCCATGTGAAACTTCAATATCGGCTCTCAGTCACTCACTTTCCCCAGGAAGCCTCTGCCACAGCTTTCCAAAATAGTACCACTGGCTGAGAACCAAGTGTTCAAGCACATGAACATACAGGTGACATTTCACTTCCAACCCATTCCATTCTGCCCTTGGCTCCCACAGGCTCATTAGCCACTGTCTTAGAGCATTAGCATCCAATCACCAAGGTTAAGTCACTCTTTGGGAACTGCCCTAATTCTTTCTAGTTTGGAAGCTTTGGACCAAGTGAGCTGCATTACTGATGGAGCACACAGTCTCTGACTGCAGCACCCGAAGATGAGTGAGAAGGAGGAAGAAATGTCAGAGAGAGAGAGAGTCCCAGGAGGCCTCTGAGCCAGATGCTGAGTGAGACAGAGTTAGGTGNACACAGGGGCATGGTAGCTACAGAAGGACAGAAGGAAAGAAAGGCAGCAGGTTGGCTTTCAGTGGGGGACACAGACCCATGGAGGTCCCTGCCAGTCAGATGGCGCATGTCAGGCTTGACAGGAATTCCTGCTTGGTAGGAAAGGACTACAATCTCACACTANTCTCTGGCTCAGCCACTGGCAGGGGACACCCCTAAGAGAAGTTTGATTGTATCTCAAAAGCTGAGGTGGCCTCTGAAGAAACTTTTAGGAGTAGACCAGTCAGTGCTTTGATTCCATATGGGTATGTGATCACCATGCCTTCCATANAGACAGACCCGAGGTTCAAATTCCAGCAACATGTGACTTTGGGTGACCTCTGTGTCTCATTTTCCCTGTCTGTAAGATGGAGATAACATTTCCCTACAGGGCTGTGGGGAGGCNAAGGGTGNTGTTAGGTATGGTGACTCATGCNTGGAAGCCCAGCACTGAGAGGCTGAGGTAGGAGGATNGGGAGTGTGAGCTCAGGCTGGGCTATAGCGTGAGATCCTGTCTCAAAAACCAAATAAACGGAAGGACAGACAAGGCCAAGAACATTCTCTGTTACAGTGCAGACGCTAATCAGAGTTCCCCTTTGCTAGGTGGAAATAAACCAAGCNGACACTGTGTNCTCTAACCCAGCTCCACTCTGCTCTTTTAAGGCTTCATTTCCTCCCCAGCACCAGTGGCAATTTCCNNGTCCTCTGAATGTGTGTCCCAGGACCTGTGGTGTCTCCAGATCTCAGCTCGGAGACTCAGGATCTCCTTGGCCTTTGACCCTCCCAGATGGGTCCACCAGCTCCTGTGCCCATGAGGTGAGGTTAGTGTTTTCTAGAACCAGAGAGAGGATAACCAAACTGCATCTCTTACAGCACATCCCACCAAGGATCATCATAAGGAGAGANCATTGTGTTCCCTTTGTAAGTGCCTCCTTAAAAGCCTGGGACAGAGTTTCCTGCCTCATGTGCCCCAGGAAATAGGACAATGCCTGAATGGCTAAGACAGGGATGTGTTCTGTGTGAGTCATTACTCTTCACCAGGGTGCTGACCATGGTGGGGATAGGGTCTCCAAGGCCCTGTTACTTCTCACATGCATGTAATTGGGTTTGATTTACTGGATGGTCTCAACTCATTGGGGCGTGAACGTGACGCAGTTTTGTTATATCAGTTAGCTGCTGCCTGCGCTCGACGTGTGTGGTGCTAGGTCTCTTTCCTGCTGAGGAACAGCTCCCTTCACCGTCTGTTTCCATAACTTCCCAGCCACTTTCACCTACTACGGTGGTCTTATTATGCTAATCAAGACACAGTCTTTTACATTAAAAACTACATTGCAAGTGTGATTTTTAGCNTTTTCTCCTTCCCTTTCAACACATGCTGGAGCTGGGCCACAGCTGTNTGGAGCAGTGGTTGAGAAATGGGGTTTGCTTTGAAGGCACCACATCACTCTCCTTTGTGAGGCCTCAGGGCCCCTGGGCAGAGGGGCAGGATGAGGAATGACAGNCCTCTTCACATGACTTACAGGGAGGAGGTGGTGTCCTTTACCCCTTCCTAGTCCAACCTGGCTTTGCTGGAGTTCTTACTGAGCTCTCTTCCTAAATCAGGACTGCCCTTCCTCTTCTCACCCATTAGATGTACCCCGTCTTTGGCCTCACCAGTAGTACTGGCTCCATCTCTGCTATGTGTATCCAACTCTTAATTTAGAAGCTGACAGGCAAAGCTGGGCTCTGGTCACTCTGCTGACTTCTGTGCATGCCCCCTGGAGCCACAGGGTTGTGTGGATGTTCTCCAGCAGCTCCAGGAGATTGGGAAAGGGCACTGTGTCTTCTGCTTAGGCAGATTGCAGCAGCCTTGTCTGTTGCTTCCGGATGGAAGTCAGTGGTCTTCCTGCTTTCAGAACCTCCAGGCCTCAGAGGAGTACCGGTTTCTATTCAAGAGTGCTTGCTTAGGGGCTGGGAAGACGGCTCTGGTAAGAGCACTTACCACACAAGTGTGAGGACCCACGTTCAAATCCTCACAATTCTCCAGAGTCCATGTAAAGACGGGCATGGTAGTGTGTGTTTGTAGGCCCATTTTCCTTTGTTCAGATGGTGATGGAGGTAGGAGAAGCTTGTGGGCCAGCTAGGTTGGCTTTTACACTAGCAAAAGAGAGACTCTGTCTCAGACAAGGTAGAAGTCGAGGTCCTCCAATCTTCATGTGCGCACTGTGGCATGGGTGTACCTGCACTCACACACAAACATGCATGAACCTGTGCGAGCGTGCGCTCACACACACACACACACACACACACACACACACAACTTTGTTTTAAATGTTCTTGCTTGGTATGTGCAAGGTCCTGGGTTCAATCTCTAGTACCATAAAATAAAAAAGGTTATTAAAGCATTGTCTGTAGTTGTGTAGCTCCCTAGGTCAGGAGCATCAAGTATTCTGCTCTCTTTCCCACAGTGAGGGAGTGGAGTGGAAAGTGCACCGGGCTGCATCTCAGACTTCCAGGCCTCTGAGGATGCTCTGGGCCTCTGTTGCCATCACTAGTCTGGATTCCCTCTCCCTTCACTTTGGGTAGAAAGCATCCCATCAGCTTCTCCACAGGGGAGAGAGATCATCTTCTCTCTGCACTCACACCATCAAGTCACCTGTTTCTGAGCTGGATTGGATGCTGGTACATTTTGGGGTGTAGTGTGCTGATGTTCCCTCAGCCCTGTGTGGTGGTGACTGGTTCCATCTGCTGGTGACTGTTGGTAACTCTGGTGTTGGCTGGCTTTTGGCTTTAATTCCTGCACAATGGGGAAACTTGGGAGGCAAATGAAGCAGTCTGCAGGGATATCCTGTTTCTTCTGCCCATCGTCATGATCATGGCGATCATTATCACCATCGTTTTGAGACAGGGTCTTACTCTTTAACTGAGGCTGGTCTGGAACTCATTATGTAGCCCAGATTTGAACTCATGGCAATCCTCCTTCCTCAGCGCTGGAAGTACACGTGCAGTTTTATGTCTTCTTTTTAAGATTGTGTTTAGTGTGCTCTTCCTCCTTCAAGCATTCTTCAAGTAAATCCCATCCCTCTGGAATTTTCCTTTACTGTGTGCCTCAGGTTCTCAGTTGGCAGTNAGTTCACATCTACTTAGTGTCTTTGCGTGTATCTTAGATAGTTTCCATGCATTATAAGGAGAGCTAGTGTTTACTGAGCCCTTACTGCCTGCCATCACATGTCTGGAGCACATTCTAACTCCATTCCACCCAGTTCTCACACCACAACCCGGTGAGTTAGGGATCATCATTATCCCCTTTACAGATGGAAAAACTAAAGTAAGACAGAAACCCCACGTCTAAACTTTATAGTTAGATAGTGGCACAAAGCGATGGTCTGACTCCTGGGCTCATTCTATCATAGCTAGGACTGTGTGTGTGCNGGGATATTTTTGTTGTTGTTGGTCCATTTGATGCAAACCACAGTCATCGGGAAGCAGGAACTTCAACTGAAAAAAAAAATGCCTCCATCAGATTGGCCTATAGGCAAGCCTGTGGGGCATTTTCTTGATTAATGATTTATGTGGGAGGGCCCAGGCCACTGTGGGTGGTACCACCCTGTAGGTGCTCCTGGGTTGTATAAGAAAGCAGATTGAAAAAAATGGAGAGCAAGTCAGTAAATGGTGTTCCTCCATGGCCTCTGCTTCAGTTCCTGCCTTTTGGTTTCTACCTTGAGTTCTTGCCCTGACTTCCCTTAGTGTTGTACTGTGACTGATGGGGATGTGTTTCTGTATGCTGTGAATATGTTTTGCTCTGATTGGTTGATAAATGAAGTGGTGATTGGCCAGTAGCCAGGTAGGAAGTATAGGCGGGATAAGCAGACAAGGAGAATTCTGGGAAGAGGAAAGCTGAGTCAGGAGATGCCAGCCGCCNAAGGAACAACATGTAATGGGACACAGGTAAAGCCATGGAACACGTGGCAAAACATATAGATTAATAGAAATGGGCTGAGTTTAAGTGTAAGAGCTAGTCAGTAATAAGTCTGAGCTAATGGCCAAGCAATTATAATTAATATAAGCCTCTGAGTAATTATTTTATAAGCGGCTGTGGGACTGTGGGTCCTGGCGGGACCTGGACAAAACTTTCTCCTACATGTGACCNGGACTGTAAGATNAAATAATGCTTTTCCTTCCCGTGATGGTTTCAGTCAGTGTTTTACCACAGCNACAGAAGTCAAACTAGGACAGACTGCCTGCTTGGCTTTATGCTACACCCTTCTGCCCCTTGCCTCTCTCATCTTTCAGTGACAGCCCTGTTGGATCAGAGTGAGGTACACACCACAGCATTCTTTCGTTTGGAATAACAAAATCTTCCCAGTTACGGCTTATGCAAGAGCTGANTGAGGCCTGGGANGACTACACAGGCTGTGCCATTAGGTTGGTCTTCAGCACCAGACTCTGTAGACAGAAGGCTGAAGCTCTNTCACCAATCCCCTTTTTAATGTGTTAGATTTTTCCAGGGAGACTCAGAATCTGACTATATATTCCAGGCNAGTCCACCTGAACATCTCTCGTCTGAAAGAGAGTCTATTGTTTGCACAGCACTTTCACTTCCATCATCTCCTTTATGTATTTGCGAGCAGTCTGGGGAGAAAGGTGTGATTATCATTCTCATTTTTGTGTGGAGGAGCCCGAGGGGACAGAGGTGAGCAGCAGAGGTGGCCCAGCTTATCTGTGCCTGGAAACACGTCTGCCTCACCCTATTGTGTTGCAGGTGCGTCCTTATGTCCTTTACTGAGACCTTCAGGTGCCCACTGCCTTGTTTGTGGTTGTCTCCCCAGTGGGCATCTACTTACAAGTCCATGNTCTTGGTCTTGTCACTTCCTGCAGCCTCCTCCTGCAGCCCTGGCCTGTCCACTCCTCCCAAGGGCTGGAGACAGCCTTCAGGGTAGGGGGACCAGACCAAGAAACCTTCTAAATGTATCTTCTCCAAGCCCTTGGGAAGGGCTGTTCATTTATCATCCACCATGACTAGGGCTGTCTTTATCAGCTCTAGTCATGGTGGATGTTATTTATTGTCAGATAAATGTATTTTCAAATAAAACAGAAAACAAACAAATAAATGCAGTGGCAGAGCTGTTAAAAAAAAATCCTGCCGGCTCGCTCACTTGAAGAAAAGCCTGTGCAACTAATTAACCCGGGCAGGCCTCCGTGGTGTTTAGAAACAAGGGTGGAATTAATATTGCCCTTCTCAGCTGCTGGAGCAGCCTCTAAATCTTTATTGGGAAGCAGGAAGAGCAAGACACGGNGAGTTAGAGAGACAGCAAAAGGCCAAGAGGGAGAAGACAGAAAGACGGGGGAAGATAAATACAGATCTCCATCTGTCTCCATTTCCAAACATATCAGCTTAGCTAGAGTCTGGAAGACAGACAGACAGACAGACAGACAGACAGACAGACAGACAAAGTTTCTTTATATGAGCTAGAGCCTTTGTCTATCTCAGAGAACGTTTTGATTTCTGTACCACTGAAGTCAGGGCATCGGAGGCTCCNGGACAGGAAGGGCCATGGAAGGGGTCATCTAATTCAGTGGTTTTAAAATTATTTTTAGCAGCGAAGCTTTTTCTTGAAATGAAATTGCACACAGGAACATCATGTCTAAAACAGATAAAAGCTGAGCTGTGGCAGTTGGAACTTCCTGCTCCTCAGGGCCCCTCTGTCTCCCTCCACAGGGTTGTCAGGCCAGGAAGGGCACAGCTGGGATACTAACACTGCCTAGCGGCCTCTGCATCAACCCTGGATTCACACACAGCCTAGAGTCACCTAGAGTGGGGTGTGGAGGACAATATGCCACCTGGCCCTAGAGGTGGGATTCTGGAGAGACTGTGTACTCACTTGTTTCTGGACTTCTTGGGTTCTTGAACTCTGACAATCTTTTCCCCAGGACCTTTGTTGACAGAGCTGAGGAGCTGGGTTGCTGGCTTCCAGGTAGAGCTTTCTCAGTGGTGGAATTTTGTCAGCTGACCANCTGATCCAGACTTGGCCTCAAGAGCGCTTTGGAAGTTCAGGAGAGGAGACCCAGATATGGGAAGGACCTCCCTTCTCTCAGAGTGTGGACACTAGCTGGAGGTAGGGGCGGGGCTTCCCTAGATATACCCTGTGAGGACAACTAGAAGGATGATCATGTTGAATTGCATCTATTTGATTTTTCNTGTGGAGGAAGGAAAGGCTTTGGCCAAGTCAGGAAACTGTCCACTGAGTGGCNCTGTGGAGATGACATGATTGCCTCTGCCAGGTGGTCNCTTGCTTCTGGAGTTCCTGACCTTGGTACCAAGAGCAGAGGCCTGAGGCTGGTGGAAGGGCTTTTTGTGGAGTCAGCATGGNGAAGGCGAATGGGAAGAGCAATCCCAGGCCCTGGGTGGAGTCAGTGTGGATAATGGAGGGTAGAAGGANTGATCTCAGACCCTGGGTTTGGAGTCTTCTTATTCTCATTAACCCCGAGTGTCCTTGGCTCAGGTCTAGACAACAAGAGGACACAGAAAGGAGGAGAAAACACAAATCATGAAGTAACACTTTTTTTGAAGGAGAAATTATAAATTGCANTTTAATCACATAATCACTTTGACACTCTCAAGCAAGCTAATTT
The DNA here is from genome assembly GCA_001675575.1 of Neotoma lepida. Lineage (NCBI taxonomy): Eukaryota > Metazoa > Chordata > Mammalia > Rodentia > Cricetidae > Neotoma > Neotoma lepida. Next base: position 683,543 of record LZPO01097115.1, read on the forward strand.
CTTCCCTTGCCTCATTTCATCCACTCGGTGAGATGAATCTTAATGAATAATGTCCTATGAATATTTAATTTTTGATCAATTTGAATTTTCTCTGGCATACCTGCTGGAGATATAAATCAGTTCCTCTTCCACTCAGCAGAGAGAATTTGGACAGCAGCCTGNGTGGATCTCTGCCCAGGGCCACAGAAATGACCAGTGGTGGCTCTGAGGTCCTGATGAGCTACCATTACACACTATGAGCTGGACCTCCCCAGATGTGGTCTNTAAGCTGCATTTTCTAATACCACTCTGCCAGCAGACGCCTGAAGCCAGTGGCTGTCAAGGCAGATGAGATGTGTCTGCAATGCTTTGCCACAGGTGCCCNCTCTGGTGCCACCCTGTTCCACTAAAGACTTAAGAAGACANCTTCTGACCCCAAGGTTCTCCTTGCTGGCCTCTGGGACATATGTTCTCACAAAGGCAAGTATATAGAAGGGACAATAGAAAGAAAAGTACCATTCTTAGCTTCTTCTGTGGGATAATACTTGATAGCTATGTAGTGCATGACAATTTGTGAAGTGACTTTTCATATATAATTTCTTAGCATGACTTAGAATGTGNCTGCATTTGACTTCTCTTTTCTTAGAAAATGGTGCTGGAAAGAATCCTTTCTTATGCTGAGTTCAAAGGGTAAGTACTGGAGCTTACAGTCTGCGAGAATTGCTAAGTTCAAAACCAGGAAAATAGGTCCAAACTGAGCTGTTCAAAAAGAGGGAAAATTGAGCATTTGTGATTGAGTTCTGAAAGAAGAGGGGGAGGTATACCTAACAGGTAAGATGTTGGTGGTCTCGATAACGAATTGATGGCAACGAAGTCACTTCTGAGAAAACATCTTACCTGTTTCAAGGGGGACAGATTGAATGCATTTTGGATGATTATTTTGCTTTCCCCCCATGAGAACAAAAGGGGTTTTAGTGCTTCAGGGAGGTCAGGAAACACCACAAAAAATGGAAGCCATTGTTTATTTTTAATTCTCCAAGCCAACTCTTTGTTTTGGGGTTCACTTGGGCAAAAGTCTTGAAAGTAAGGTTTTATGTAGAGAGCAATTTTTAAATTCATTAATATCCTTATAGTAGGAGAAGACAGCATCTATAAGGAACAGAATAGAGGAACTGATGACGTCACTCAGTTGGTAGAGCTCCTGCCTGGCATGTACAAAGCCCCAGATTCCACCCCCAGTACCACATAAACTGGAAGGGAGGCAGAAGGACAGAAGAGTCAAACTCTCTTCCTCTTTTTCACTCCTTATGAAGTGTCAAATGTCTAAATCACAGGACTCTGCAGACACATCCAGGTAGCTATGAAGGAACTCAAGAACATGGGGATTAATGCCCCAGACTCTTATTCTCCTTAACTTGGCACAGGAGCTAAAGAAAGGGAGGTGGGAAGTTAGATGGGACTCAGGCATTCTTGTCCGTGGCTTAGGAAGGTTGTGCAGCTGGACTCAGAAATCTTTCATGCCCTGGCTGAGGTACTGGCACTTCTGCAAAGGCCTGGGACTGGAACATAGAGTTCATAGGTCAGGAGACTTNGCATCTGGAGCAAAAGGGCCAGAATTGCAGTGTTTAGTTGTGGATGTTGGATGAGTGTCATCCTGGACAAGTCAGCATCACTTGTGGAAAAGTCTAGAAACCAGACTAGATAAATTACCTAGACAGAGGTCAGAGCTTCATTCTTCCCAGCAATTGTCTCAAGCTCAAGGAAGCTCCCCATGTACCAGTTACCATTAAGGAAGAGCCAGAGTGGTGGTGCAGTGTCCAGAAAGGGAATTTGGAAATACTAAATAGTTTTTGCAGATAGATGGAGCCATCAAAAAGTCGAGCATACTCATATTAGTGACTTGAAGGTTTTAAGTTCATGTCTTAAGCCAGGCGTGGTAGCTCCTATCTGTAATTTCAGCACTTATGAGGCTTAGACTAGAGAACTGCTTCATGTTTGAGGCTAGCCTGGGCTATATAGTGAGTTGTAGGCTAGCCTGGGATGCAAGAGACTTTCTCTCAAAGATAATATACAAANAAATTTTCTCTTAAGTCAAGTTTCTGAGCACTGAACTTGAAATGAAGATATGTTAAAATGTTTCTGTGGTACAATATGAGGGTATCAAGAATAAAGAGGAAAAGGAAATTGAGGCAGGTGAGGAGAGAAGGGAGCCACAGCCTCANGAGAATACCCACTGAGCTGTCCATCCACATGGTACTTCTTCCAGGTGGGCCATGAGAAATCATCACACCAATCTCTCCTTATCTCTCCCTCTTGTTTTCTTTTTTCTTGACTTTTAACGATCAATAATACCCCGGGCGTATTAACTTGACTGAACTGTGTACTGAAGGGATTCCTTTAGGAAGACCAAAGATGTTGGGGACCTCGGGCCTCTGCCATGGCCCCTGCAGTAGCTCACGAGTGCTTACATACTCCCTTTTCCAAGAAGTGGAACCCAGTCCCCCTACATCTGAATAGACTGGTCTTAGTGACTTCCAACAGTAAAGTGATAGTGGTGCCGTGTGATTTCAGAGATTAAAGCACAGAAGACATTGTGTTTATCCTCTTTTCTACTCTTACATTGTCTGCTCTGAGAGAAGCCAGCTTCTACCTTGTGGGGACACTGAAGCAGACAAGGGACAAGTCTACATGTTAAGATCGAAGATCCCGGTAACTGCCTGGTGCCAGCCATCTTGGAGGGGGTTGTCTGGCCCACCAAATCTCAGGTGACTGTAATTCCTGTTAACATCTGGACAGCTATCTCTAGAGAGACCCCTGGGCTAGAGGACCCAACTATGTTGCTCCAGATTGTTGACTTTCGTGTTTTGTAGAAAACTGGAAACACTGAAGACAAACAGAGGATTGCAGAAGAAAGCAGAGAGAAAAGATTGCCCACACAGCAATGAGAATTCTAACAGAAACAGTGGAAGCCCAGAAGACTATAGGGTGGTAGCTTTGTACCATGATGTGAAAAGGACTGTCATGCTAAACGCTAAGCCAGTGGTTCTCAGCCTTCCTAATGCTGCAACCCTTTAATATAGTTCCTCATGTTGTGATGACCCCCAACCAGAAAATTACTTTTGTTGCTACTTCATAACTGTAATTTTGCTACTGTTATGAATCATAATGTAAATATCTGATATGCAAGATNTCTGATATATGTCCCCCAAGTGGGGTCTTGACCCACAGGTTGAGAAACACTGCTCTAACCCCTCAAAAGTATGTGCAGCATGACAGTAAAATAAAGACAATGAAAATGTTTTAAAATATTAAACAACTGGCGGCTACTAAGAGCACTTACTAAAGGAACTTATTAAAATGCACACCAGGAAGGAAGAAAATATTCCCAGAATACTTAAAGTACAAGAATAAGCAATGAAGAGAGCAAATGGCAGATGTTTAAATACAGGTTGTCTAAAATGATAGTAAATGAATTTGTTGTTAAATTAAAAATCATTAATTTTAAATGCTTTTATCTAATTTTTTGTGTTATAAAATACAAGCATTTTTCCTCCAATTGAGTTCCCTCCTTCTGAATGACTCTAGCTTGTGTCAAGTTGATGTAAAACTAGCCAGCACACTGGAGATTGAACCTTTGGCTTTTTACAAGCTAAGCAAACATCCTACCATTGAGACATAACTATTTTGAGACATGATCTCACTAACTTTTCCCAGGCTGGCCTTGAACTTGCAATCTTCCTGCTTTAGCTTTCTGAGTAGCTGGGATTACAGGCAGCCATTCAGCAGCAGGTCTGACCTGTAAAGAGAGGTTGGGTATTTGACAAGATTTTTTTTACGGCCATTCTTTGAAGTGTAGGTATCCATCATATATATATATGTTTTATGTGTCTGATATGATTAAAAATGGAAAATTATATGATTTATGATGACCCTTGTGGTAGTGTGTATAGCTTTACATACAAGGTAAATTCCTGGAAAGACTTTGGAAGGAAGTATGAGTATAAGCTTGTTCACACTCCCAAAAGGGCACACCAACTTACAATTCTCCAAATAGTACATAAAAGGTCCCATCCCTCACACTTTTTCATGGACTTTTTAGAAAATGTGTTTTTGTTGAATACGGCAGCATGGTGAAGAGATTGGGATGGAACGAACATTCATAAAGCACATGGTATAATAAATTCCACTTTATAAGGAAACTGGGACTCACTGAGTTTGAATGACCTCCCAAGCTCATATTAAGACCCAATCCAGAGCTGGGAAGAATTGTTATTGTTGTTAGTATTGGTGTGTGTGTGTGTGTGTGTGTGTGTGTGTGTGTGTGTGTGTGTGTGTGTGACTTGGCACATTTGGGAAGGCCAGAGGACAACTTGGTGGAGTTGTTTCTCTCCTACCTTTATTCTCTTCTAGAGATTGAACTTGGTTGCTAGGTGTGGATGATAAGCGCCTTTACTTGCTAAGCCATGTTATTGACTCAAAATTCAATGCAGTTTGCTTGAAAAACAAACAAACAACCCAGTCAGAACTCTATGGTTATTTTACTCTACCCACTGCTGGCTGAGCTCCACAGAGCCCTCATTGGAAAGGTCCTGCACAGATCAAAGTCATCCCTCGGTCAGCCAAGCCAGGAAAGAAGGCAGAGCGGGTTGGAGGTGCTGGAGAGGGTGTGGGAGAGAGTCAGCATTTATATCCTCAGATCTGAGGAACATGCCTACCTTGGCCCTTGCTGCTTAAGCTTCTGATTATAAACTGTGGTGACAAAATGAAGGCCTATCTAATCAGTCTGGCACGTAGATAGTATTCATTGAATAGCTGCTGGCTTTTGAATAAACTCTGGTTGTTATTTTTGTCACCAAATATGGGGAGAGAAACATCTCTTTGGTCATGCCAGGCCTCTTTTTCTGCTTGAAGTGCATTGGAGCCAGGGCAGGAGAAGGGACACATTGACCTTCCAAGGTCCCTTCCTGCTGGAAAGACAAGGATTTCTCAGCAGGCAGTGCTGTTGAGAGCAGGGCCTGCTCAGGCTCCCTCTGAGGTGCATTGGCTTTCTTTTCTCCAGGTGATTAGCGCGGAGATTGGCAGGCAGCGGTGGCAATGGAAGTTTAATGTTCTGGAAACCCAGTCTTTTTCCTTCTTTTCCAAGGTTTTCCCTGGTGAGCCAGGAAAAGGTCTTGCAGCTTAACAGGCAGGCAGGGATGGGGCCTGGGAGGGTTGCCACCAGAGACAGGAATTTATCACTGTGACACCAAGCCAGGCAGGGCTGCATTTGTAAGGAAGAAGTGGCAGGTTAGGGGAGGGCACTGAGACTCTGCCATGACCCTGAGATTTGATCTGCTTCGGAGCCTCCAGGTATAATGAATGAGTTCAACTGGTCCTGCGACTCTAAGCTGGTACCTAGCACCTGAACTGGGCGTGTGTCCTTGAGCCTATCAAACTTGCTGTGCTGGGGAGAGCTGATGGGCTGTGTTAGTGCTCAACTCAGTTCTCTGTTGGCTGAATGATGTCTGGGAGCCCCTATTCCTCTGTGCATCAGTTTTCTTTCTCTGGGTAGGAGGCCGTAATAAGTACCCTCATTGCAGAGCTGAATTACATGGTGCGTGTGTATAACTGGCTGGCACCAGCGAGATGGAAGGTGAAATGGTAAAGGCTATGTGTCTGGAGCTAGGTTTCTTGGGCTCAAGCCTGATTTTGACAAATTAAAAAAATATTTATTTTTATTTTTTATTTATGGGTATGTGTGTGTCTGTGTGAGTGTATGCCACATTTGTGCAGGTGCCCAAAGAGGCCACTGGATCCTGTGGAGTTTGAGTTACAGGTCTTTGCCTGATGTTCATACAGAGATCCAAATTGGGGTCTTCTGGAAGAGAAGCAAATGTTCTTAACTGCTGAGCTATTTCACCAGCCTTCCCTGACCCCTGTCCCCTTTTTGGAGACAGGATCTTATGTAGCCCAGGCTGATCTCAACCATTCTTTGTAGCCAAGGATGGCCTTGGACTTTAGTTCTCCTAAATCCAACTCCCAAGTGCTGGGATTGCAGGTTGAGGCACTGCATTTAGTTTTGTGGTTCTGGGAATCAATCTAGGCCTTCTGCATGTTAGATAAACACTCGACCAACTGAGCTGCAGCCCCAGCCTCCATGACTCTACAAGTTTGTAGCTATGGGTATGTGGGCAATTAAATCAGTCTTTCTGCATGGGTTTCTTTACACTTAACGTGTGTGTGTGTGTGTGTGTGTGTGTGTCACTGACAATACTTTATAGGAACATCATGATGCTTAAACTAGTGAACATTCATGAAATTCTTGAAACCATCCCTGGATATGGTGTGCGCTACACAGACTGTTCAAATAAATGGAGAGTCAAAATTATCCTGCTTCCCTTTTCTTCCCTTCCTTCTTGCTGCTGTGTTCTTTGCTGATTTGAGACTTAGCTTCTTGATTTGTAGTCAGTACTTCGTGTGTGTGT
>LZPO01097116.1:1854-28417 GCA_001675575.1 Neotoma lepida
GTGTGTGTGTGTGTGTGTGTGTGTGTGTGTGAACATGGACACTTGTGTACCACAGTACTTGTGTGGAGGTCAGAGGATAACCTTGTTTGTCAGCCCTCACCTTGCACCTTGTTTGAGACAGGGTCCCTTTGTTCTTTGCTGCTGTGTAACTCAAAGACTAGCTGGTCAGCGAGCTTGTGGGGATTCTCCTGTCTTTGCCTTCCATCTCCTGTTCAGAGCACTGGAATTATAGGTATACATTACTGCTCTCAGCTTCATGTAGGTTTTAGGGATTTCAGCTCAGGTTCTTATACTTTATTGGCAAGTGCTTAACCCACTGACCCAACTCCTTTGCTCAGAAACAGTGATAGAAATGACAATCACTACAAAAACTCTTGAGAGAAGGCACATTTTTCCACAATTTAGTTTGCCATGTTATGAAACTGTAAACAGAATTTACTCTTGACCTTCATATAACCTCACTTTAGTCTAAAAATCACCCAAATAGTATCTTCACTTGGTTGGTCAGCCATTACCCACTGAAGATTAATGTGGCAAAACTAAAGTTTAGTCAGTTTGCCTAATCCATCTTAATATCTTATCTTTAATTCTAATTGGTGATCTTCTCCTTGTTCCGCAAATGCATAGCTTTGAGGTGTGATACCTCCTGATTTTCTTCATAATCCAGTCTACACTTATTGCAGCAGCTGGATGGGATCTGAAAGTAGCACCCCTGGATCCCAGCATCAGTGTTCTAACCTGAGAGCCAATGATGATATAGTTCTATCCATGGCTGATTTCTTTATTTTTCTTTTTTTCCCCTCTTCATTTCTTTTCTTTTTCCCTAAACACCCTCCTACCTTTCCTTCTCTAGACTGACACAATGTTTGGCCTAGTCAGTTTCTTCCTATGACATTGCTGAATGCTGTGAACAATCACACAATTAATGAGTCCTTAGCTCCAACTCTTCTAGGAATCTTGGTCTAAATGCCAATACTGTTTATTGCCACACATACTACTTCACTTTGCCCACCCATTTGCATAATAGTTTGGGACTTATGAAGCTCATCCTGTACCTTACTTGGTTTGTCGAGTATTTAAAACATGATGATGCTGTGTGTGTTGCATTGGGAGTTACTTCACACATGTGATATATTACTCAAGGATGTAGAGAACAGAACACTGTCAAAATAGATGACTACTAGTGTTTGAGGGCTGAGAGGACCACAGACTAAAAAATAAAAATCATCTCTACAGTCTTTAATTTCCATCACTAGAGGAAATATCCATAATGTGGAGTAACAGTGGTTAATACTATACAGTAGAATAATTTATTCTCATTAGGAAATAAATAACCTCATAAGATGTAAGTAGCAGTGCAACTTTGACTATTTAGGTGGAGGACCAGTTTGTCCAGATTCATGGAAAGCTACACAAAGAGGTGGTGGTAGGAGTCTACCTGAAAGGGGACTAAAAGCCTTGGGTATAAAGAGAACATAGAAATAGATGGAAGAATGGGAATTCTTCCAGTAATTGTTCATACTAAGTACCCAGTAATTTTTTTTCTGTTTCTCCCAGTAAGTGCAAGAAACAGTACACAGTGATCAGGGCTGGAACTATAGCTTAGTGGAAGAGCATTTGTGTAGCCTGTGCAAGGCCCTGGGCTCAAAAACCCCAGCATTACAAAAAATTCAATGATCTGTTTTGAATGTCTTATTTAAATTACATGTACTTTGTTTTCTCTGTGAGTATGGTGTGTGTGTGTGTGTGTGTGTGTGTGTGTGTGTGTGTGTGTGTGTGTGTGTGTACATGCATGCTTCACTGCATCTTCTTCAGGATACATTTCTCACACTGGCTATTGTTATAGTCTCTTTTTCATGAGAAGCAGATAATTTACCATATTGAGACTTACTTTATATGAATACTGGTGGATGAAAATACTAACAACTTCATCAAATTATTGGGAGGGTTAAATAAGAATATCTAGGGACTAGCATAGTGCCGGGTGTACACTACATTCCACAAATGCTGTTTTTAATTTTTATTGCTTATTTGAATACGGTCTTTTTCTTCTAATTCCATTTCTCTCTTTCACAAAGGCAAGTTGTGACCAAGTTGTGCATTTGCTTAAGATCTTCAATAGCTTCTCTTAGATAACAGGGTAATGTGTATGTAGATGCTTGGCATGTCTTAACAGAATCTGAGTGATTCAGTCCTTACCTACCAGTCAAGCTTCATCTTCTGTGATTTCCATGAGCTTTTAGCTAGGGCAATATTGAAATAGTTTATACAAAATACACTGTACTCTAATGTCCCTTGGTAAACATATTGCTAGAAGGCTCTGTCTCCCATCATTCCTTTGTTTGCTTGGAAAAGCAAACCCTTCATGTGTCAGCTCAACTGTGGCTTCTTGTATAAAAGCCTCCGTGGCTTCCCTGTGTTTTCATTGTATTTTATGTATACCTTCTTCTGTTATGCACTGATCATAATGGGGTGTGATTACTGACATGACTTCTCCACTAAACTGTAAAATACAATGGTCAGGATCATGGTTTTGCTTCTTTGAATGTTCATCAGCTAGCCTGGTATTTAGCAGAAGCTCAATAAATATTATGTGAGTAAGTGGATCATATGGTTTACTTAATAAGTACTGCTACTATTTACATGGATCATGTAGTGCTTGATTTCTTGGTCTTTTCTTTATCAATAATACTAACTTTTGTCAGATATATATGCCAGAAGAAAAATATAAACAATGAAACAAAATTCCCCTGCAGCAGCTTTCAAAGGACTTGAGCATTGGCTGTTGTTCATACTAAACACCCAGAAATTTAAGAACTAATTGGAAATGTGTATGTATGCAAATATGTATGTAAAAACCATGTTTTATTTGACTTATGCTATATGTATTATTATTTGGAGAATTAAATAATGAAGGTAAATAAAATTCATTTATGTTCTAAAGTGAACTAATTGTGACTGGGGATGCTGGTGCCATGCTTGTCTAGCATGCTCAAGGCTACTCCTACCCCAGTTATGCAGAATTCATTTGGGAAGACATCAGGTTTCCTTCTTGATAATATTGCCCTCAAACCATGTTGACATTTTAGAGCAGCAGAAGCAGTTAACACAAAGCCGATGCAGCCTTAGATCTGATGTAGATTTGACTGCTGTCAGAGCAAGCTGGCATCCTCTACAGCAGTGGTTCTCAACCTGCGGTTCACTACTCCTTTGGGGGTTGCATATTAGATATCCCACATATCAGATATTTACATTATGATTCACAACACTAGCAAAATTATAGTTATTAAGTAGCAACAAAAATAATTTTATGGTTGAGGGTCACCACAACCTGAGGAACTGTATTAAAGGGTCACAGTATTAGGAAGGTGGAGAACCACTGCACTAGAGGCAATCTATGTTGACGCCAGAGGTTTCACTGTGACTATCTGCTGCTAACTAACTTCCCAAGATGGCTCAGTACCAGTGCAAAAGGGGACACATGAGACAATATGGCTGTCCTTTCACTCTGTCAGCAGCAGAAGAGTTAATTGCAGGCCACAGCATGCGCCTTAAATTTTTTGTAGTCTACCAGTGAGAAGCCCTATAACTTGATGGTTATTAAGAGTGAATACTCAAGTTCCATCAGGTGATCACTATTAAGAATCCTGGCAAGTTGAGTCTAGGGGGTCTAGGCCTGTAATTCCAGCTACTTGAGGGAGGCTGAGCCTGCCTGAGCCATATAGTGACATTTGAGGCCAGCCTGAACAACTTAATAAGACCGTAACTCAAAAATAAAAAATAAAATCTGGGGTGTGTAGATCAATGCTTTCCTAGTGCACACAAGACCCTAGAGTCAATCTCTAGTACAATCAAAAGAAAAAAGGCAAATATAGTGTCTGAATTCAGATCTGCCCAACAAATTTCAAACCCAAGGCTCACTGCTTTTGTCAGTGTGCTGTTAGTGGTATTCCACACATGTTCAGTTTGGCTACACAAACACAACTAGTAGAAATGAGTGTCAGCAGGCAGAAGTAGCCCAACACTGTTACTGGAATTCACAATTTAATTTTTTTATAGAATCATTAATGTCAAGGAAGAGAGCTTTTTAAAATTGTCATTTAATGAGTTTTTTACACTAATCTTGATCCTAATTTCATAAATCACTTACTCTCTTTATGTGTGCTTTTAAAAGGAATATTTGCCATTTGTTTTGGAATATCATGAAGAGATTGTCTGGAAACTTCAGTTGCTTGCATAGAGTGAGATGGAACAGGAATTGAGGTTCTTTTGATTCCTGGGGTGAAGAAGACGTACCATTGGATACGAAAATAGCAAATTACTGGGAATCTACATTACTAGTAGACTAGACTATTAATGATACATTACCAGATACAAGAAGGTGTTATTTACACAAGATAAGGCAGACCCTCCAAAGAGAGGATGACTCTATGGCTTTTGAAATTCTTCTTCCTATTAAATTCCACTGGCCCACCATTGCCCTAAGACACTCTAATCTTAGGGGGCTAGTTATTGCAAGAGTGAAGAGCACAGTGACACAAACAGAAAGGAAATGTGGTTGTGAGAGTTTAAGAAGATCAGAATATAGACAATTTAAGATGTGAAATATAAGAGTAAAAAATGAATTATGACTTCGCCTGGGCAAGAATAGAAGGAATGGAGAAACGGGACTTTGGTTAACTGGAAGGTGATACATTTGGTTTTGTGCACAGTAGATTTTGGGGACTTGATAACCACCCAGGTTGTGATGTCCTAGTGTTCTTCATAGGTGTGTGAAGTGTGTGTGTGTGTGGTGTGTGTGTGTGTGTGTGTGTGTGTGTAATATGCTCGGGAAACTTTTGTAGAATAGGCTACAAAAAACATAAATATGTTATGTTTGTGAGAAAAACACAGCAGTAGAGGGTATGTACCTTCTTGGGAGAATTTTCTGCATCAAAGCTCCCAAACCACAGTATAATATGTGAGGAACTTGGCCTATCTGTGTAGACCCCATAGCAAAGACCCTAACTTCATTATACTTTACAAATCCCAAAAGGGCCTACTCACCTAGCCACTGTCCAAAAATGTAAGAGTGACACCAATACCATTGAATTTTAAGATTCTTGTAGCAAAGAAAGCACAAACTTTATAATCATGAAAAACAACTACAAAACTAGTTATTTAACTGAAAAAAGCCATAAATATTGTTCATTTTCTTACCTCTGTCAAGTGAACGATGTGATGCCCTTGATGTTTCTTTATCATACTGTATTGTATAACATTAAAAGGGAAAACACATTATTGATTAAGCTTCTTAAAAGGACTGTTTAACCTACTCTACAGTAATCTAACACAGTACCCTCCCCTTAATCCCCACTGTTCTCAATGCTAATACAAAATAATTTTATATTCTGTATTTGTATTTGAGTTCTTTTGGTGCCTCACATAGGTACCTATACCTAACTAGTTCAAAACAGAGCCCCAGGTATGTGAGCACCCCATCTTTCCAAACTTCTATATTTTATATTTTGGCTAAACACATGGCCAATATTCAATGCCAAAAACTTAAGAGTTGTTTCCTTTGTTTCAGAGGAGGCTAATCCAATGCAATCTAATGTTCATTGACCACATTTCTTGGAACTAAAATTGACTATTTCTGACCTCAAGAAGCTCAGCTACTAGAATAGACAACTACAACTGAATACAATGAGTTCTGATGTGGAGGTAAGCCTGAGCACTATGAGAGGAAGCATTTGTGAAAACCTACACACAAAACTGTTATCATCTCCATCACCATTTTCCTCATCTACCTCAAGAATTATGCATTTATTCAGTGGCCAAGTCCTGAAACTAACTCTGAGACCCCTTGAATCTGTGGCCTCTAGTTCAACCTCATTGCCACTGCCTTAGTTTAGGCCCTTATACTGTTTTCACTTTTCAGTCTTAGTCACTGAACACAGATCCTTTTACATGCTGGGCAAGCACTCTGCCACTGAACTACCTTCCCAATCCCTGTATTCTACATTTTTATCTTGACTGTTCCAGAAGACTTGGAACTAACTTTCACCTTTCTCCATCATCCTTTCCACAAACTGCAGCTGGATTATCATTTTAAAATCCAAATAATTTTTTTTTTGGTTTTTCAAGACAGGGTTTCTCTGTGTAGCTTTGCACCTTTCCTGGAACTCACTTGGTAGCCCAGGCTGGCCTCGAACTCACGAGATCCGCCTGCCTCTGCCTCTCGAGTGCTGGGATTAAAGGCGTGCGCCACCACCGCCCGGCCCCAAATAATTTTTTCCCTCTCACATTCCAACTAAAAAAGTTCCAATGTCTCCATTACTGAGAGGATAAATTTGTACTTTAGCAAGGTTCTGGCTTCAATCTACTTTTACAGGCTCATCTCCATCTCCTTGGCTCATGCTCCCATGTCCAGTCTCTAGGGCTGGACTGACTCTTTGCAGCCCCAGCCATCAGAGTCCACTGAGTTGCAACTTTGTTGCTTATATTTTGGTGCTGAAACCCAGGACCAAGCCCACTGAGTTGCAACAAAGTGCCTACACTTACAACCAGTGTGCTTTCAATATGGAGATCTGGCTTCTCCTGTTTTCCTGTGCTTGCTTCTGATGCTTCATTGACATGAAGCAGCCATTGTACAACAGAACTGTTTCACAATATTGTTTTCTCATTTTTGATGCTGTAAGGACACTTTCCTAGTCTCTCTCTCTCTCTCTCTCTCTCTCTCTCTCTCTNTCTCTCTGTCTCTCTCTCTCACACACACACACATATATATGTATATATATGTGTGTGTGTGTGTGTGTGTGTGTGTGTGTATACATACACACACACTATTTGGAGGTAGAGTATGGGTTAGGGAAATTAGAATTTGTGGCATGAGAAATGCCATTATAAATACCAAGGTAAAATTCAGCACTTGTCATCCCAAAATAGGAAGACAGTAGTGATGCCTTGCAAATTATGCAAGTGTCTTTAGAATTACCCTAAATTCTGTTTTCCTTATGTAGCAGTAAGGACTACTTGGCTCAGAAAATTCTCATTTAGTACTGTTGTTTTGATGGTTTTTTTAAAAAATATTTTATTTATGTGTATGAGTGTTTTGCCTGCATGTATGTAAGTGCACCATATTCAATGTCTTCAAAGGCCAGATAGGATGTCAGGTCCTCTGGAACTGGAGTTACAGATGGTTGTGAGCTGTCATGCGGGTACTGGGAAATAACACAGGTCCCCTGAAAGAGCAGTTAGTACTCTTAATGGCCAAGTTATCCTTTTAGCCCTGTGGTATGGATCTTAAACTGACCTCAAAACTCAAGTGCATAAGACTTGATCATTAGTTGATGGTATTATCTGGAGTGTTGAAGACTATAGGAGGTGGGAATGAGCTGGAGGAAAGCATGTCTTTGAAGGGTATATTGAGATGTTGGCCCCCATCCCCTATCTTTACTTTCTATCTAGTATGAGGTAAACACGTTCCCTTTCCCTACCCACCATGTTATACTACCTTGCCAGAAGCTCAAAGAAACAGGTCCAAATGTTCATGAATGGCAACCTCTAATGCTATGAGCCAGACTAAATCTTTCTTTTTACAGTTGTTTTTCTCAATAATCCTATTCTCTTTTTAAGTGACTTATCTCGGTATTTTGTCATAGAATCAGAAAGATGACTAACATGCAGTGTACTGGAGATGTTTGTTTACCATTAAGAGTTATCTTGGACAGAAAAGAAGGGAGATATAACTTAGAGAAAATTATTAGTGAAATGTCACTCCATTAACAGCACAGAAGTGGTGAGAAGATGGAAGGATGGTGAGAAAGAGGAGAGTAAAGCTATCAGTTTGGCTTCTCACATGGCTTGTTCTGAATCTTGGTTAATATGGAGAACAGACAAGAGGGATTACTGCTCCACTATCTGTTTAAGACTCTGGAATGAGATCTCTTAGGTCATCCCTACCCTTGATTCCTAGTTTCCCAAGGCATTGCCCAACAACCTGGCTGTACAGTGTGGTTGAGCACAAGGCAAATCTTTCTAGAGTTTTACTTCCTACGCCATTCTTAGTTCCCCTGTGATATAGCCATGTCTAGAAAGATCTAAGACTCTAACTAGGGAGCTTCCTAGGAGCCACTATGGAGGTGGTCTACCTCGAGTATTATACAGCACCTAACCAGAATTGTCAGGGTATAGAAAAGGGGATATTAGAAGGCTCCACTCAAACTAGGGAGACGAGAGTATAAATCATGAGCTGGTAGCAGCCTTCAGTTCTCAATTTCAATAGGCCAAAGACATTCAGAGTGGCGGTAAGGACATCCTCTGGAGACTAAGAAAGGCAGAGGATGTTTCATTCAAATACCCTATTCTGCTTCCATGGGAACATGGAACCCAGTGTTGCCTAAATTTTAATGCGCATGTGAAACATGTGGATAGCCTGTTGAAGTTTAGTAGTATGTGAAGGGGGCAGGAATCTGTGGTTACAGTTGCTTCCTGTGTCAGTGCAGCTGATACATAGATGAGTAAGAACAAAAGCCATGCTTCTCATATCCAGATAACAATTTGGGTGAAGAAGAAGCAGGACAACAGGGAGATTCCCTGAAGGTCTGAGGCGTTTAGGGAGGCTCCACACTGATAGAATCTAGTGGAATATTGTTAGGAAACTTGGCGACTAATGCAGCAACAAAAAGAAAGACTACATATAATACGTAGTACTGGTCCTGTGCGTGTTCCACAGTCAACATAAGAGGCAGAAATGTCAAAGTGACAACACCATCCTGTTCAATACACAGAAGACATCATCAATAAATCCAGAATTCCCACAAATTAATTTCAAATCATAAAATTTTAATTTTATTTGGATCCCAAAGATTCTTGAGAAGATTTCTGGTCAGGGAAACTTGTTTTCTTTATGTATTGTGGAGGTGCTTTAAAAAAAGAGAGAGATTTATTTTTAACAATGGTCATGGCAAATATAAAATAACAAATACTAAAAATGGCGACTGATTGCTACTCAGGCTTTTAGAATAAGACCAGAGGAATAAGAGTAGAGAATAATCCACAGCTTTAGAAATACATGTGTATAAAGTATTTTGCTGCCAGTGATGTGACTTACTACTGTACATCTCAAAACTTAAAGCCAGAGGAAGCACAAGATCCAGAAAGCACATTGGCAGGGCTCTTGGTCCTTCTTAGGTTCATAGGGCCAGAGGCTTCAAAGACTTCATTAGATCCTTCACTCAGTACTAAGGAAGGACAGTTATTCAAGTGGAACAAAGGACATAGAGGCTATCCCTCTTCCCTGTGGACACAGCGATGGAGCAACTTGGTGGGTGGCAGCATCATAGATGACAGCCCCAGAGGCATAGACTGAAGAATTGCCTCTGGATCCTTTAGGAATTGGAAGGTATGGAGATAATGTTAAGAGACAGGAGCTTGGGAAAGCCACTGTTCTGAACTGGAGAGTTGTGAGCTGAACCAAGTGCAGTCTGCTGGAGGAGTGTGAAGAGAGTAACACCAAGTGAGGATTAGGGTATCTAATCCAGGGGGTACTAGGGACAGTGATCCTGTTCAAAGGCATTACACAAATTAAACCATGCAACTCAATTAGAGAGAGAATTTTTTGTTTTTTAAGCAGAAGAGATCTCTACCATATCCAGTATTCCCACACATTGTTAATTTATAATAATAAAAATTCAATTACTTATTGCATCCATAAGTTGTTGAAATGCTCTCTCTTCAGCCAAACTTGGTCTCTTTACATTTGCTGGAGCTGCTTGAACAAAATCAAAAAGACATTTAATTTTTTCAGTGAAAATGACAAAATGATAAAATAACAAATATTCAAAGGGTGACAGACTGCTACTGTTGGACTTTTCAAAAGATACCAGGGAAGAGGAGTGGAGAAAACTCTGTTGTTGTTGAAATATATGTGGCTTATCAAATATTTTTCTTTGCAGTGACACAGCTTTGTCACCCAAGGTCTCAAAAGCACAAAGCTAAAGAGAGGATGGGATTGAAAAAGCACATAAGCAGAGGTCTTGGTTATTGCTACGCTCATATTCCACAGGCTTCCAGAAGCATCAGTAGACACTCTGTCAACAACATGTAAGGAGAGTTTTCCAGGTGGACCAAAAGGAAATGGGGGTAAACCTCCCTGGGAAACAGAGTGGAAAGGCAAGGGGTGATGGGGGCATCAGCAGACGCACAGGCTTTTTCGGAAAGTCACTGTTCTGAACTGGGCTTGGAGAATTGTCTACTGGGAAAAGTGGCATACCCTGCTCAAGAGAATATGGGAAGAGGGGCACCAATCAAGTAATCAGTGGATGATAGAGAGGGTGTGATCATTGGTAAGCACTGCACCAAATACATCATTTCATGAAAGAGGCTAGAGGCCTTTTCTGTATTATTAGTAGAAGAGCTCATTACCAAATCCAGTATGCCCATTAATTACTAACTTGTAATAATAAAATTTCAATTACATTTTAGCATGACAGGTTCATAATACATTTTCTGATCTGAAAAACTTCTTTTCTTTGTGTGTGATGGAGTCACTAAAAGAAAAGACAATTGAATTAACAGTGGAATTCCCAACATGAGAAAATAGGAGATATTAAAAGGACCAAGACTGCTACTGAGTTAGGCTTTTCTAAACTGACTAGTGAGCAAGACCGAGTACTCCTCTTGTTGTTGAAGAAGTATATGTGGTAAATAAAGCACTTCCGCTCCCAGTGATGAAAATGCCACTGTATCTAAAAGAGGGGCAGGGGTAAGAAAGCACACTAGCAGGTGCCTTGATCCTTCTTGACTTATAGGGCCCAGGCTTCAGAGACATCAGTAGACCCTCTGTTCAGAAATACAGTAAGATAGGTCTCCAGATGGATCAAGGACTCAGGGGAACCCCTCCCTGAAAGGTCCAGGTGCTAAGAAAGAGGTGTCAGCAGCAGAGGCAGACACTGAATACCAGAAAAGAACAAAGACAAGTCCACAGTAGTAGGAGCTGTGCTTTGAACTGGGCTTGGAGAGTTGTCATCTGCAAAAAAAGGGAGCTATCATCCCAAGTAGTGTGGCGAGAGCAGCACCGATTGACTGACTGACTGGGGAACCACAAAAGTGGTTTAAAGGACCACAAAAGTGGTAACTTTTCATAAGCACTATACGGGAAATGTCATTTCCTGGATGAGAATAGAGGATATTTAAGCAGAAGCGACCATTGCCAATCACGAATTAATTAATTTATAATATTTCAATTACATTTTGGTTCCGGGTTATCTTCTCTTGGTCTCTGGTGGCTGAAACTTGTTCTCATAGTATTTGGATAGAGATCTTAAAGGAAAAAGAAAAAAAAAGACATCAATTTCAAAAACGGAAATGACAAAACAACCGATATTAAAATGACAACTGACTGACCTCCATGGGGTTTGCCAAAAGTACTCAGGGAACACGAGTGGGAAAAAGGACGGATACAATTTTTCTGCCTTGAGGGATGTTGTGCCATGTTAATGTAAGCCTCCAAAGCACCAAGCCAAAGGAAGGGCAGGACTGAGAAAGGGCACTGGTTGGGGGGGTGGTCTAAGGCCGTACTAGGTTTCCAGAGCCCCAGGCTTCAAAAGTATAAGTTAGACCTTCTGTTAGCAACATAGCAGCCAACTTGACCAGGTAGAAAAGACAAATTAGGGGTAAATTCTTCCTGCCAGGCAGAACTTCCAAACATGGGGTAACAGCAGCAGAGGCTCAAGAACTGCCTCGGTTCTCTTTGGGAGTGAAAATGCAGAGCGACATGTTCAGTAGCAGAGACTACGGGGAAGAAGGTGGGAGATGATTGTTCTGAATTGAGTTGGAGAGTTATGTTCAGGAAATGTAGTTTCCCCCACTCGGAGAATGTGGAAAGAGCAACACCAATTGAGTAATTAGGGACTATAACCCAGAGGGCAACAGAGAGGGTAGCAAAGTTTGTTTCCCCAATATACTGTTTAATCTATGATAGAGGATTATCTGCATCATATACCAAACCCAGTACTCCCATAAATTACTTATTTCTAAGCAGGAAATTGCAATTACATTTTGCTTCTAGAAGGTCTTCAATGAATTTCTGGTTAACAAAGCTTGTTCTTTTTGTAGATGCTGGGTCATCTTTAAAAAAAAGACATCTATTTTTAACAATGGAATTGACAAATCCATACAATGACATTATATTAACTTGGCAATTGACTACTTGTCAGCTGGGGTTTTCCAAAAAGACCCGGAGGAAGGGAGTGGAGGAACATGCTCCTGCTACAGAAAATATATGTAACAAATAACATTTCTGTAGCCTTGGAAATGACTGACAATAGATCTCACACCGTCAAAACCTAGGGCGGACAGAAATAAGTAAGCACATTATTAGCAGGGGGGCCGTGATCCTTTATGGTTCCTAGGGCTATAGGTTTCAGAAACATTAGTAAATCCTGCACTCAACAAGAGCCCCAATTCAACAATCTGGAAGGGGAGTTCTCAAGGTACAATAAAGCATTTCAAGGCAAACCCTGCCCAGGAGGCAGAGGTGGTGGTCCAGGAGCGGCAGTAGCAAAGATGGACTGAAGGTCTATCTCGGGAAGCTCATTGGTGTTAAAAAAGTACACAGATGGGGTAAGGAGCAGGGGATTTAGGAAAGTCGGGGTTTTGAACTGGGCTTAAAGCTGCAAAGACAAGGCTTCCCTACTTTGGGAGTGTGGAAAGAATAACACTGATTGAGGAATTAGGGAATCTAATCCAGAAGGCAGTGGAGATGGTGACATTGTTCATAAGTACTACCAAAACTACATCATCTGACAGAGGAGGGTAAGGGATTTTTTTTTCTCTTCACTTAACAGAAGAGATTTCGAAACTCTTATAGTCCCACCAATTACTAACTTTCAATCATAACATTTCAATTACATTTTTGTTCAGTAGGTTCATGAAACAACGTCTCCTCAGTAAAACTTGTTTTCTTCGCACTGGGATGATCATAATCTTTAAAAAAAAAAAAAGAACAGAAATTTTTTAACAGTGGAGGTGATGGAATAAAGTGACCAATATAAAGCCATGGCTACTAACCAGGGTTTTCTGGAAAAGGAAGGAAGAGTGGGGAACACCCTATTGTTGCACAAACACATGTTGCAATGAAATCATTTCTGTTGCATGTGATGTCACATGACAAGTTGGTAAGGCTGCACATTGTACAAGTATCAGAAGAGTATCTGTTCAGCAACATGAAAGGATAGTTTTCTAGGCAGGTGTGCCCAACCCTCTGATATCATGCCACATTGCTGTTATCTGCAGTATTCATACTTGAGAAATGAAGAATTGTGTTATAAACAATATTGCAAAACTTTTTGAATGCTTTCAGTAAGCTTGTAATTTTGTATTGGGCAGCATTCATAACTACCCCTGGCCACAGGTAGGATTCACCGGAGTGGAAGACTGGAGTTAGAGGTAAAACCTGCATGGGAAGCAGAGCTGCTGCTGCAGCAGAGGCACAGGCTGAATGAAGGTCTGCCTCAGAATCACACTGGTGCTAGAGAGGCACAGACAATCCTATAGCAAGGACTATTGGGAATGTCAGGGTCATTAAATGGGGCTTGGAGAATTGTCACCTACAAGACAAGCCCTATTTTACTCTGGAGCGTGGTGGGATCAGCACCCAGTGTGTAATCAGGGAGTCTAACTCGGAGGGCGACAGAATAGTGCCGCTCTTAGTAAGCAGTACCCCCAAATACTCCATTTTGTATAAGGATAGAGGCTTTTTCTACATTATAGTCAGAAAAGATCTTTACATTACCAAATCCAGAACTCCCACAAACTACTAATTTCTAATGATAAAATTTCAATTACATTTAAGATCCAAATATTCGTGAAATGTCTGGTCCTCAGGCAAACTCAATCTCCTTGTATCTGCCGGAGAAACTTAAAAGGGGAGACATTTATTATTAACAATGGAAAAAATAAATGATAACATGGCAAATGTTAAAATGACAGCAACCACTAAATTGGGCCTTCCTAAAAGAACAAGGGGAACATTCTATGATGCAGGAATATAAATGACAAATTAAATATTTCTGCTGCCAATGACATGTGACTGCGTGTCTCAAAGGCTCAAAGACAAGGGAAGGTGAGGACTGAGGAAGCACACTGACAGTGGTCTTGGTCCTTAAGTTCACAGGGACACAGGCTTCAGATGCATGAGGACAGCCTCTCTCTATTGGGTAATCTAGAAAGACAGTTGTCCAGGAGAAACAAAGGGATGAGAGGCAGAGGGATGCCATTGACAGAGGCATACACTGAAGAGCCACTTCAGGTTCTCACTGGTAATACAACAGTGCAGAGACACGTTCAGTAGCGGGAGTCATGAGAAAGCCAGGGTTCTGATTGGGGTTTGGGATTTCCCAGTTGCAAAAAGTGGTATACCCTGTTCTGGGGATGTGGAGAGAGCATCACTAACTGAGCAATTAAGGCATTTATTCAGGGGGCAGTGGAGAAGGTGACACAGTTCTCAGGCATTACCCCCAAGGCACCATTTGATGGAAAGGGATGGAAGATTTCTGCACTATGTGTGGTATTCCCACAAATTATTAATTTCTAATCATAAAATTTTAATTACATGTTGTGTCCAGAAGTTCATAAAATGAAGATCTCTCTTCGTCAGAACTGGCTTTTATGGCTGGTGAGGGAGCTTTAAAAAAAGATAGTTGTTTTTAGCAATGGAGATGACAAATTAGAAAAATCACAAATATTAAAAGTATCACTGACTACTACTCAGTTGTGTTTTTCTAAAAGAACCAGGGAAATAAGAATGAGCAATGTTCTATTCACGCAGAAATGTAGTGAATAAAGTATTTCTACAGCAAGTGACAAGATATGTTACTAGAGGTCTCGACCAAAAGCCGAAGGGAGGGCAGGATTGAGAAAGCACATTGGCAGGACTCTTGGTGTTTGCTAGTCTCATGAGATCACAGACTTTAGTTGTACTAAGTTAAGTAGTAGCAGAGCTTCGATCCAACAGTCTGCATTGATGCTTGTAGAGACAGAGCAATAGACTTGAAGGTTAAAAAGCTCCTCGGGAGGCAGAGCTTTTAGAGCAAGGGGTGGCAACAGCAGATGCATGACTGAAAATCTGCCTCAGGATCTTCTCAATAAGGAAAATTATAGATGCAAGTTCAGTAACAGGGTCTGAGAGGATTCTGAACTGGGCTTGAAGAGGTGGCAGCTGCACGGAATGGGCCTCCCTGCTCATGGGAATGACGAGAAAGCCACATGAATCGAGGAGTTCCAGAGTCTAATCTAGATGGCAATATAGATGGTAGTGCCCCTGGCAAACACTATCCCCAGGCATCATTTGATAGATGGGGACACTGGGCTCATCTGCATGCTAAGCAGGAGCAATCATCACCAGGTCTCATAAATTATTAAATTTTAATCACAACACAATAGTTACATTTTGACTCTCCTGATTCTGGTAACAGTCCTTGGTCAGAGATATTTGATCTTGACATAGATGCTATAAAAAAAAACATTCATTTTTAACAGTGGTGAAGACAAAATGATAAAATAACAAATGTTAAAATAACTACTATTCAATTGTGCCTTTCCAAAAGAAGCAGGGGAACAATAGCGAGGAACACTGTGCTATTGCATAAAAGTATGTGGTGAACTGAATATTTCCGCTGCCAGTGACATGTTACTGCGTGTCTCAAAGGCTCAAAGACAAGGGAAGGTGAGGACTGAGGAAGCACACTGACAGTGGTCTTGGTCCTTAAGTTCACAGGGACACAGGCTTCAGATGCATGAGGACAACCTCTCTCTATTGGGTAATCTAGAAAGACAGTTGTCCAGGAGAAACAAAGGGATGAGAGGCAGAGGGATGCCATTGACAGAGGCATACACTGAAGAGCCACTTCAGGTTCTCACTGGTAATACAACAGTGCAGAGACACGTTCAGTAGCGGGAGTCATGAGAAAGCCAGGGTTCTGATTGGGTCTAGAGAGCTGTCAGTTGTAAAAAGTGGTATACCCTGCTCTAGGAGTATGGAGACAGCCTGAGTAATTAGGGAGTCTGGCCTAGGGAAGTGAAGATGATGACTGTTGTTCATGAGTGTTCACAATACACCATTTGATGGAAAAGATGGAGGCTTTTGTGCGTTATAAGCAGAAGGCTCATTACCAAACCCAGTATTCCCACTAATTACTAATTTCCAATCATAACATATCAGTTACATTTTCGTTCCAGATGTTCTTGAGATGTTTTCGGCTCAGTGAGATTTGGTTTTATTTGCATTGTTGAAGAGGCTTTAAAAAACAGAAAAGACATTTATTTTTAACAGTGGAGATGACAAAATGATAAAATGTCAAATATTAAAATGACAACTACTACTCAGTGGTGCTTTTCCAAAAGGCCCAAGATAACAGTGTAGAAAACTCTGGTGCTGTAGAAATTTATGTGGCCAATAAAATATATCTGTTCCCAGTTGCATGATATATTATGTAGGTCTAAACGGCCCAAGACCAAAGAGAGGAGGAGATTAAGAAAGCATGTTGGCACTGGCCTTGATCCTCAGGATGTTAATAGGGCTACAGGCTTCAGAGCAATCCACAGAACCCGTAGTTAGTAATCTGGAGGGGTAGTTCACTAAGCAGAAAAAAGGAGGAGACAGAGATGCTGAGCAAGGGCTAGTAGAAGCAGAGGAGCAGGCTAAGGTCTGCTCAGGATCTTTGGGGGTATGGCTGCTGGTAGGTTGTTCATGCTCCAATGGATGCCCTACCCATGTGCCTCCAGGCAGCTCTGATTGGACTCAGCGGTTTATAAAAAAAACAGAAGAGGGCCTAAAGGTAGAAGGTGGAGGTGTTGGGAGACTGAGGGGAGTGCGAGTGGGGAATGTGTTGGATATGATCAAGTTACTTTACATACAAGTATGAAATTGTCAAAAAATATTCTAAAAATAAAATAAAACTTTGTTTCCAACTTACTCTTTCCATCTTTTTATATCTCCCTTTCCCTTCTTTTCTCTCTTCCCTTTGACTTTCTTTTATCTCATTTTGTTTGTAGATACTTTGTTCTTCCTGACCCTTCTTGCTTATGTATGCTCTTTAATTTATTTTTCATTGTCTCCTTTTCTTTTTACTTTTGTATTTTTACTTTGTTTCATTATTAATGAAAACTTTAAAAACATCTATTTCTTTCATTTATTTCTCCCTCTTTTCTTTTCTTTCTAAATCTCTTTTCTGCTTCTTTTGTGCCTGCCTACAAGGTCCCTTGCCTGCTCCAGAGCCTTGCATCTTTTTCATTTTTTTCCTACCTCTGTCTTCTGTCCTGTCTTTCTTATCTTGCCTTAGATTCCTTCATTATTTCTCTACCTGACTCCCTTGAGGATGGTTTTCATTTCTCTTCCTCGTCCTTTTCCAACTTGTATTAGAAAAATGCATTCTTTTTTCTCACTTTTCTTCTCTAGCTGCCATCTAGTTACAATCTATATTTTAGTTATTTTGGTTGAAGTTTTCCATACAGACCTCCGTATTTCCCTGCTGTCCTCAGATTTATTTCTTTGGTATGTACTGTGCGTGCTGTATACATGTGTTGGTGCATGCATGTGTGGGTGTGTGCACTCATACATTTGCAGATAGAGGCCAGAGGACATTGGATGTCCTCTTCTATCTCTCTACTCCCTTGTGACAAGGTCTCTCACTGAACTTATGTGGCACTGGGGACTTGAATGCAGGTCCTCATATTTGGGAGGCAAGCACTTTTGTCCATTGAGCCATCTCCCCAGCCTCCTTGCTTTTGCTTAAAACAAATATTGCCCTTCCACATTCCTGTCTCTTACTCACACTTGTTTTGAAATTTTACTCTTTCCTACAGACTTGTCACTGTTAACTCCTTCCTTCAGTTCTTCTTCTAGCCCTGTGCACTCCATTTCATTGTTCCTCTCATCATGCATGTCTTTCTTCTTTTCCTCTTTGGTCCATTTCATCCATCTCTTCCCTCCTTCCTCCTTCCCATTTCTCTTGTCATTCTTAGATTCCTTTTCTCTTTGACTTAACAAAAACCCTTTTACTCTTGGTGTCTCTGTCATTGTAATTCTTTGTATCTGTTTCATGCCTTTTAAATCCCATCTGCACTTTATCTAGTTCCCCATCTGTCTACCTGACAATCTATCATCATCGAAAATAGCTACTTACATATCACCACACTACCTAGTTGTCACTATATTTATGTTACTCTTTTTATTTTTCAGAAATGTTCTAGTTATGTATTCCAGGCTGGCCTTGAACTAGTGGTCCTGCTATCTCTATCTCCTGAGTTCTGGACTTACAGGTGTACACCACCAACCCTGGCTCTATGTTTTATCTGTCTTCCTGCCTTATCCCATACTCCTTCCTGTCTACCTAGCCACCACAATTAGTCTGTGTTTATTTTCCTCTACTTCCAATGGCATACTTTTAATATCTCTCCTGCTGCCTCATTTATCCTATCCCCATAATCTTTGTGTTTTCTACTTCCGTCCTCTCTCCCCCTCACTTTCTTCTCTGCCTGATCACCTTCCATTTCCTGTTTTCCCTGCTCACTTTACTTCATCCCTTATTCCTTCCCTTTCATCTGTCTTGCTTTCTTCTGTTTTTGCTACTCTACCCACAGTCCCTGCTACCTCTGTTTCCTTTTCTCTTTATTTTTCACTCTTCTTTTCTTTCCCCTTACCTTTCCTTTATCTTTTCTCTCTTCTTCTGAATCTGGCTTCTCCTCTATACACATCTTTTCTGTCATATCTTCACACATTCACATCTACTGGCTTTTATATATTTATCTATCATCCAACTATCTATCCATCCATCCATCCATCCATCATCTTCCTTCCTCTTTCTTTCCCTCTCTTCCTTCCTTCCTTTCTTACCAGCCAGCCAGCTAGCCAGCCAGCAACCTACTTCTTGCTCCTTTCATCCTTTGTTTCTTCCTTCCCACCTATTTTCCATTTTACTTTTTTATTTATCCAGCCACACTTACCAGGAACTATCCATTTCTCCTTTCCTCTTCATTCCTCCCATTTTCCTTCTTTCCTCTTTCATTTTTGCTTTCACTCTTTTATTTTTTGTATTGACTGGTCATTTGAAACTGCTTCCTTCACTCACTTATTTTTGTCACATTCTTTTCTACTGGCTTCTTCTGTATATATGTAATCTTTTTTCTGCATCCATCTACCTATAATTTATGATATCTATCTGTCTGTCTGTCTATCTACCTACCTACCCAGCTATCCATGTGTCCACTGATTACCTATCAGATATCTATATCAATTTTTCTTCTCTGCTCTTGACATTTAAAATGTCCTCTCCATTTAGAACTTATGTAATTCTTTTTCTGACTTTCATTAGTTTTTGAAGTATTTTTATTGATTTGCCCTAGAGAAACATTTCTCACCCCCTTTTTCTCTCTTCTCTCTCTAATTAGCTATTATTTTTTAGCTTTTCTCAATCACTGCTTTTTCCCCTGATCTTCTTTCTGTGTTTCTCTTAAATGTATTTCTTTTCTTCTTTCTTTCTCTCTCTCTCTCTTTCTTCAATTTATTTAACTATTTTATTTTTGAGACAGGGTCTCACTATATAGCCCTGGCTGGATGGAACTTGCTATGTAGACTGACTGAGCCAGAATTCATAGAGATAAGATTTGCTTGCCTCTACTTCCTCAGTACTGGGATTAAAAGAATGCAACACAACACTCTGGCTATTTTCTTTTTCAGAACGGGTCCCATTCTCTATACAAAACTAGCCTTCAACCCATACCAATCCCTCTTTAGCCACCAGAGCCTGGAGTCACAGATATGAGACTACATGCCCATTTGATAATTTATTTTCTTATTGGCACTTCCTTTTAAACTAGTTTTCTCATTTATAAAAAGCTTTGTTATAGGCATTCATCTTTAAACCTTTCAGACAGGCTCTCACTCTGTAACCCAGGCTGACATCAAACTTGCTTCCTATCTGTTTACCTCTGAAAAAGTTTCTCCTTTCTCTTTTCTTTCCGTTTACCACTTTTTACTGTGTTCTTAGGAAAAAACTCATTTTTCTGTTGCTTTTCCCACTATTTCATTGCTTTCTTGTCTAGCTGTCACTGATGCATCCCTGCATGTTTTATGATATCTGCATAATCCTCTTTCAGACTGGTTTCTCTATTTCCTTGCTCTCTACAATTTTACTTTTCTTATTCCTCTGTGTTTTCAGACTCCTTTCTCATTGTCATATTTTTTAATTCCGCAGTTCCTACACTTATCACTTTAAACTTCTCATCCTCCCTCTCTCTTGCCTCCTTTCCTTTATTGCTTTCTTTCTTGTCATTTATCACTTCATTTCGTTTTTATCTCACCTGCTTCCCTCCTTTCTTCTTTTACTCCATCCTTTATATTTCTGATTTATTTCATTCTTCAATTTTTGAAGTTTTTAAAATGTTTTCTTTCATCTACTTGTATCTTTTGTTGACTCCCTTCTCCATATGTGCTTCCTAAGACTTTGAATAGACTTGTACCTTACATTCCAATTTCTACCTATTATTTCCCCACTTGCCTGTTTATCTTTGTCACATATAGTTTTACTTTTTCCTGACTCTTATATCAGCACAATTATATGAAAGAGATAAAAGATAAAAAAACCCTCCCACATTAAGCCTGTAATTTGGACAGATGTGGAACCTTACAACTGACCAAAAAAGTATAAAAAATGCACCAAGGCTACAGACCAAATGATAAGCACTTGTGAACTATGCCAGAGAAATAATCCCCAGACACTCGGACTCACTTTCCCAGAATATCAATAGACAAGACCCTATCCTAGAAAAGACTGACAGATTGTGCTCATTTGCCCAAATGCTGGGGCATTTAATCCCTCTTAGTATGGGTGAAGACCTCTGCAAACAAGATAGAAGGGATGCTCAGGTGGTCAGAAGTTTAATTCATAAAATTACCAAAGATTTGGGCTGCTACAAAGTATTCGAAGTAAAATGGACCTGCCTCCAAAGGCTCAAGGATTCAAGAAGTGTCAACTGCCCTGGGAAATACAACTGAATCCCTATTGTGTTTGGAGGCGCCAACCCTCCAAAAAAGTAAGACAAAGGAATGAGCTTTTTAACTAAACTTAATGAAACTGACTCAGGAAGTTAGCCTATCCTGGACCTCTCTCCTCCCTTTGCCTCTGGTCCAGATCACAAACTATCCTTATGGTCTGGTGTCAGTTCCCATAAAGCAGTGGTTCTCAACCTTTCTAATGCTGGGACCCTCTAATACAGTTCCTCATGTTGTGGTGACCCCCAACCATAAAATTATTTTCATTGCTACTTCATTACTGTAACTTTGCTACTATTTTGAATCACAATGAAAATATTTGATACACAAGATATTTGATATGTGACCCCAAAGGGGTCATGATCAACAGGTTGAAAAACACTGCCCTTCCTTGGAACCATTCACAAAGTCTTGATATATCCTTAGAGTTTCTTCATGTCTACTGGTTTTACTACATTTGAACTCCAATTAAATATTCACTATCTCTTCCAAGGTCTACAATCTACTTGGCCTCCACCATTCAGACATTAAAGCTCAACAGTAAAGCATTAACTCAATGGCTTATGTGGTCATTTAAACTTTCTCACTTCTGAGTGTACTTGGTGTTGTGAGATCCATCAGACTTTGGATGGTTTTGTCCACATAACCTGAAATGGGTCTTCTACCTTTTACCGTAGGTCGTTAGAAAGACCTCTAAATGGGGACCCTGACTGCTGTCAATCTTCAATACCGTTTCTCAGCCTGAAGTAGCTCTAACTGTCTTTGCCCTAATTCTCTTCTCCCCACACCAATGGCAGTTAGGGCCATCTGTTCTGAGGGGGGACTGAAGCAGCAGACAGACAGTTATGCAGTTATGCTCTTAGTTAGCCCCAGGAAGATCCTGACTCCAACTACCTCAACCAAATTTCCTGACACCAATCCCACCAATCTCAGGTGTCCCATGAGAAGTCTTACAGGTGCTTCATGAATCCCAAATTCCTCTGAATTATGACATTTAGATAATTATTTTAGCTAATTATGGATCTCTGGTACCAGGAAAGAAATCTACCGTCTAGTGTATCAGAAGACAAGTCACCTTTTAACTCCTTCCCCACAATTTTCCTCTTTGCTCTGTAACCATTTAAAAGCACATAGCCCTTGCCACTTAATGGCGTCTTCTCTCGGAACTCCTCAAGCTTTCGGAGTTTCTCTTTCTAATAAATGGCATTGGTTGAAGCACTCAATTTAAGTCCCAGGGCTTCATTATTCACTGTCCACAGGACAGGATCCTAGGGTCCCAGCAACTTGTAACTATAACCACTACAGATTGCTGCCTGCTGCCATTGCACTTACATCTCTTTCCATCTTTTATCTGGTTTTGCCTCTAAAATTATCTTCCCTTTGTCTCATTCTGTTTTATCTACTATTTTACTAGACTCTTTTATGTTTTTCCTTTTCTTTCTTATCACCATTTACCTACCCACTTATCTTCCTGCTAATCTATCTATCTATCTATCTATCTATCTATCTATCTATCTACTTACCTACCATCTATCTATCTGTCTGTCTGTCTATCTATCTATCTATCTACCTACCTACCTACTTACCTATCATCTGTCTGTCTGTCTATCTATCTGTCTATCTATCTATCTATCTATCTATCTATCTATCTATCTATCTATCATCTATCAATCATCTATCTATCATCTATCTATCTGTCTGTCTGTCTGTCTGTCTATCATCTATCATGAATGATCAGTTTTCTGGGTTTTTTTTTTCTTTCTTTTTCTTATCTCCTACTTCTAAAATTTGTCCCCTACCATAAAATTGCACTTGTGTTACTAGTCCCTACATCTCAGTCTTACAATCCCTCTCCAACTGTTCACTGATTCATCCTTTATATGCTTTCCTTTCTCTTTGTTCATTTATTCCTTTTAAATTCTCCTCATATTGCTTAAATTTGAATACATATTTTTCTTTCTTTTCCTTTTTCTGCATTTTTCTCCTGTCTTTACTACTGACTTCTTTTGAAAAACCAGGACTATGGATCATGCAGGACAAAAAGACAGGGAAAAGTTAAGGAGGAAGAGCCCCTTACCTTCAACCCATCTGGATTTGGCTTAAATCACTTGATGAGTTAAGAGTCTCAACACAGTTGACTAGAGACTGAAAGCATATCTTGAAACCATACTTCCTTTCCACAAATATCAGTTCCTTTACTGAACCAATTGCTCCCTCACCGCTTCCTTTTCTCCCTGTCTCATACCAGTATTTTCTTTTACTGGCTTGTCCTCTTAAAGTTCTAGCAACTGTGTGTCTATCAAAGCAATTACTCACCTTCAGAACTGTCAAACATCTTATCTTTATGGTGTTTTATAGGCTTTTAAAAAGTAGCTTTCTCATTATCAATACTGTATGAGCCCCTTTAAAAACTCTTCTAACCTAATCTTCCTAAGCCCCTCCCTTCCTCTAGTTTTTTCTATGTCTCCTTAACGCATTTCCTTTTTTTTGGCCTGCTTGGCAGGCTGTCTGTCTTTTCTGCCTCCCTCCCTGACTTTACATGCCTCCCGTAACCCTTTCCTCTCTCCTTTCTGTTCCTATCTTCCATTTTCTTTTCCTATTTTTCTGACTTGGTTTATATTCGTTTTCTATTTTCCTACATCTCTACAGTCTCTTTCCTTTTTATAGTTCTGGGAATGGAAAGGAGGGCCTGAGCGTACATCCTTAGACCCCGAATTTTGCCTTTAAAGTCCGTCCTTGTATCTACAATCTCTCCCCTGACAAGGCTGTTGCAACCACTCTCTGTTTTACTCTGTTCTACTGATGTTTCTGCTTTCCTCACTTCTCTCTCTACTGGCCAAGATTCTTGCTGACGAAACTCAAGTTAGGCTAGTAACTTTTCTGCTCCGCCCACCAGTGCACTTCCATAGAAAACCCGGCTTGATGAAAACCCTTGCTCCATCACTTGAGACACCACTTTCCCCACTGCTCTCTACCCTTCTTCAGGGGATAGCCTATCACCCTGGTCTGTCTTCAGCAAAAGTTATTACGTCCCTTCCCCCCACCCTTTGCCCCTCTCCTCTGAAATTCCGCCTGAATTTTGCATCTGCCAAGCTCCACTCTACTCCTTGACTAAGTTTCCAGCAGCCTTGTGTTGGGAGTCCGGCTCTCTTTTCTTGCACTTGCCCTGAGAACACTGTCTTAACTGCTGGCTGGCTCTTGTTTTCTTCGAAATTCCCTTTCCTTCTTTCCTATCCTTCCTGGCTTCTGGTTTTCTTCTCTTTTACGACTTCTGCGCAAAGTCCCTTTTAAATACACTATTTTCTCCTTTGAACCACTCATTTATGTTCTATAGTTTCCTGTCTACTCTTGAACCTTCGGCTTTCACCAACAATTGAACTTGCTTTTCCGTACTGGCTCCTCCTCTTCATCACTCTTCCCTCACTTCCACACCACTTTCGGTTTCCTCTTTTGATTTTTGAGACAAAGTCTTACTTTGTAGCCCAGCTTGGCCTGGCACTCACTATGTAGCCCAGGCTCGCC
The DNA here is from genome assembly GCA_001675575.1 of Neotoma lepida. Lineage (NCBI taxonomy): Eukaryota > Metazoa > Chordata > Mammalia > Rodentia > Cricetidae > Neotoma > Neotoma lepida. Next base: position 26,411 of record LZPO01097116.1, read on the forward strand.
CTGAATTCATAATCACCTTGCCGCTACCTCCCACGGCTGGGATTACAGGTCTAGGTCATGGCTTGCTGCTCTGACCTCCTTTTTGAAGGAGTTTTTTATTCTCTCCCTTCCTCTCCATCTCTCCCTTTTCCTGTCTTTCTTATTTCCTTCTTTTCACTTTTCTTCACCTTCGGTCCTTCCTCTTTCCTTTTCCTTGATCTGCAATTCCTTTCCTTTCTTACTCATCATTCTATGCACCTTTACTTGTTTTTTCCTGCCTTTCATTTTTCTCACAATGTCTTTTTACTGGCTCCACATAGGAATTGTTTTCTTCACATCTCTTTAACTATCTAAGTATTGATTTTAAAAACATTTTTATTTTTTATGTGTATTGGTGTTTTACAAAGTGTGTGTCTGTGCTTGGTGCCCCCGAGGCCAAAAAAAATGCTTCCTATCCCTTAGATCTGGAATTACAGTGGTAAGCTACCATGTGAGTGCTGGGAATTAAACCTGGGTCCTCTGCAAGAGCAGTCGGTTCTCTTAACTACTGAGCTATCTCTCCATCCCCTGACTTCATCCTTTTAAGGTGTAAACTGTTAGCTTTTACTGTGTTTATATTTTGATTAAATTTTAAATCTCTTTTACTGTTGCAAATCTATTTCACTTACTTGCTCCTTTTCATTTTTCTCTCATGATCAGATTCCCAAATTTTAAAAACTGTATGTTTTCCTACTCATTTTTATACCCTCCCTTTCTCCACCTTGCTTTTTCTTCTCTTGCCTTCTCTGATTGCTTTCTCTCACTCATCCTCATTAATCTCCCTCTTTTCCCCCTCTTCCAATGCCTTCATTACTTTTCCCATCATTCCCCCTCCATTTCTTCCCTTTGTCTCCCTCCATTTACAAGCTCCTGTTATTTTATTCAGTGTGTATATGTGTGGTGCCTGAGTGGATGTGTGTGCACCTCATGGATGCAGGTGCCTGCAGAGACCAGAAGAGGGTGCTGGATCCCTGGAACTGAAGTTACAGGTGTCTGTGAATCACTTCATGTGGGTGTTGGCACCAAGCTGTCTCCTGGCAAGAACAGCAAATGTTCTTACCCCACAGAACTATCTCTCTGGCTCCATAGGCTCCAAAGTTTGTTAAGCTTTGCTCTCCCTCCTCCGGTTTTATAGTGTCTTAATTTCCTAGCTTCCTTTTAGAATCCACTCTGTGCTGATTCGCTTTTCTATCGAGTCACCTGTGTATTTTTACCCTTTCACATTTTGGAACCCCCCTATTGTGCTTGATTTCCTTGTTCTCTTGAGGGTTTTCTTTCTATCCTTACCCTTGCTTCTTCCTTACATAGCTACCTAGCATAATCTCTAGTTCAACTCTTATAGTGGCTTTTCACAGTGTCTCCTACCCAGGTTGTACTTATCTCACTAGTTCCACACTTTCTTATTGACTTTGTTTCCATTCGTTCCCTTTTATCCCCTACTGCTTCGGTCCCTCTGTTTTAGGTTTTTTTCTATACCTTCACTTTTTGTTCATGTTTGCTGTTTTAAAACTTTCTTTTGCTTTTCTTTCTTCTGCCCTTCCCCTCTCTAGCCTATTCTTCATCTCCTCCATTCTCCCTTTCTCCTTCCATCTCTTTTTATGAGCTTATATTTTATTGGCCTTGTTTCTGATTCTCTTTTTCTGCCATATCGTTTTATGTTTTCTTTCTGGTTTATTTTTCTAAAATTCAGACCTATTAATCTGTCTACAGATCCATATCATGTTTTAAGAAACTGATACCCCTCTGCTACAAGGCCTGAAGTACTCATTAGGCCCCTCCTTTTCAAGCATCTCTCCCATAATTCCCTCTTCTTTTTTTAAACCTCCCTCCTTTCTTCCCCTTGCTTGTCTTTGACTTTTACTCAACTTTGTCCATTTTCTTTGCTTTCTTTCTTCCCTATCCTTGCTAGTTTCCCTTGCTTCTGTACTTTGTTCCTCCTTCTTTTTCTTTTTCTCCATTTCCCTTTCTTCCTCCCTGTTCCCCCATTTC
>LZPO01097116.1:28833-47101 GCA_001675575.1 Neotoma lepida
ACCTTCCCTCCCCCTTCCCTCCCATCGCTCTTCCTACTCCTTCCCTCCCTCATTTTGTCTTTCTTACTTTTACAGATAGCATCTTTGTAACATTTATTTCAAGCCTCTCCACAGGAAGGATAACAACTATGCTGTCTCCTCTCCTGATTTGCTTTTAAAGAGAGTACTGTCTCCCTTCATTCAAGCCTCTTTCCCCCTTTGTAACTTATAGTCTCCTCTTTCCCTCCTTACCTTTTTTGACATACTTTTAAAAAAACTGCTCCACTTCTTTAACTTTGTAGGGCTGAAGTCTCTTGGATATCCCTGCACACCTTTGCAAGTGTATTGGAATTCCTTCCTTACTAATCCTTTTCAAACCCCTTTCTCACCGTCACAACCTTCCTTTCTACTCTTTTCCTAGCTAGCTCTTCCTTCCTTGTCTACTTTTCCTACTTCTCTACCCCCTCCTATCTCTTTTCTATTTTGTCTTCACCTCTCCCTACTTCCACAAATCGATTCATGCTGGAGTCTACCAGTTTCTCCTGTTCTTTCTTCGCTCTCTCCTTGCCTTCATTAGTTGTTGTTGTATCATCTTTGCCTACTAGGTGCTTTCTCTGTTGCAATTTTTTTGTTCTTTTTTCCTATTACTTGCTTTGTACGTTTTAATATTCTCTCGATCTTTGTATATTATCTCTTTCTTGATCTAACTTCTGTAATTTTTTTGCTCTTGCTGGCTTGTTAAACTTTTCTTCACTTTTTAATGTTTTCTTACTGCCTGCCTCAACTTACTTCTCTCATTGCTTCCTGCATTTCTTACCTGAGTGTACATGCTATCTCCTCTTCCTGGCTGTTTCTTAAACTATGTATTTACTTGTGAGCTCTATGTATTGTGCATATACTTATGTTAACTGGATCTGTAACTAGAAAGTGCATCACATAGTGCCTGACACAGGTATTGAGAGCTCTTTGCAGGGGCCTTTTTAAAAAAATGTGTGAGCATAAGGTGGTTTTATGAAGACACTAATAGTTGATCCATTGCTGTCCAGCTTCCACTCAACTACTGTATCTTTTATTTTCTCTGTCCTATCTCTCTCACCTGCCTCGGAGACACTTGCTTCTGGCTTTTCTTCTTTACTATGCTTTTCTTGCAGTCTTTGTAAATGGTAGGCAATTCTTTTGTGAAGCATTACTTCTTTCTATAAAACATTAAAAACACATTAAATATGTTTCAAATGCAAATAGAAACTTGTCAGTAAAAATACAACACAGATTATTTCAAATATGATGATGTACCTGAAGTAGGACTTTGTTCCTGTCTGGAGATGTCTAAATTTACAATGAATTTGAAGAAAGGTGCTAAGAGGCAAGTTTCCTTTTATGACTCAGCATGAATGTGTGCATGTGTGCATGTGTGCATGCTCTCTTGCAATCTGGAAATTTAAGCTAGGGTCTTGCACACGCTAGGCAATCCCTTTACTGTTGAGGAAAAGCATATTTTAGTAACAACTCAATCTAATTTAACTTTCTGGAGACTCCTTCTTGAATTACAGATTGGGGCTAGAATGGGTCTCTCCATCAATAACTATCTTCTGAAAATTCATACTTTAAAATATAAAATCATGGCAAATGCTTTTCTTGAGACAGCCCAAGTTCAGCAAAAGCTGATTACCTTTCGTTTAATTTCATCTCTGATTTTCTGCCGATGATCGTTAACTTTTGCTTCTCTCTTAACTTCTGTTCCGATCTTTGTTAGACGTGTCAACTCCTTGGATAGCCATTCCTAAGGGACATGCCATTACAGTTGTTACCATATAGCTATTTCATTTTAAAAGTATTTTCTTTTTCTTCAACCAATATGCAAATTAGATCAAATCAATGGCCTAACAAATTTTGGGTCAATAATAAAGCAAATCTTGTATTGAGTTTTGAATGTGCTTATCTATCTGCCATTCATTGGGAATGTCCTGCTGGATACAATGAAATGGAGAAGGAAAGAAATTATTTTGTTATTACAAGCATGAATCCAGCACAAACATGACTCTGAAGATGAATCTCAAAAGATATTGGCAAAAGGGTGTTGATTTCTAACTCAGGGAGGATATCACATGTACTCTGCTGCTCTTAAAGGTATTCTGACAGAGAAACTAAACAAATAGCCATGCCAGAACTCATGTGGAGGTCAAAGGACAACTCTATGAAGTGAGCTCTCTACTTCCAATTTAACATATGTTCTGGGACTTGAACTTAGGTCACCAGGCTTGCACAGGAAGTGCCTTTCCTGATGAATCCTTCTAGCTGGCCTGGGTTTCTTTTCTAAACTAAAAAAACTTCAACTGATAGAGTGAACCTGTTAAAGTTGTTTACAAATAAAACCGTACAATTTTCCCATTTAAAGTTTGATTCTCACCTCTTCAATGTCTTTCTGTTGACTCAGTTTTGTTCTAACATTTTCCCAATGTTGTCTGTCTTCTTCCTTCAACTGAAGGGTGTTTCGTCTTCCCAAAGTGTCTTCAATTTTGTCTAGTTCTTTATTAATCATATGCAAATGTCTAAGTAGAAGTGAAACAAAGGAATGTAAATCTTTCAGGATACCTGTCACTCTGGAACTCTGGTGTATCAACATGTATTCTGGTATGAATGTATGGATTATAGGAGCCACATAATGAATAACTGGCTTTCAATTAAGATAAATTAAAAAAAAAACCATATAATTCCTCCCTTTACCTTCTAAGGCTGTGGCTTGACTTCTAAATGGTAATGTGTGATTAGTAGCTGAAGGAAAATACCCAGTTGGTAGAGGAATGACATGTTTACATTAGTGTCAGATAAAGTTGTAGCAATTTGATCATTGTGGCTTTAAAATACTTTATTTAAACTCATGTTTGATATGTGTCAAAGATACTCTCTCCCCCCTCTGGTACCACAGGCTTGGCTTTTACAAGATCAGTGATTTATATTTTGCATTTCTTCAATAACAGTTTGGCTTACCTCTTGGGCTCCTGATGGCTCCAGTTAGTCAAGTAGAAACTTACCTTCCTAGCCTTAGTGACAAGGTTCCTAATCCCTGTACCTCTTTATGTCATTTTTATAATTTAAACTTTTTAAAAAAAATGTGTATTGGTGTTTTGTTTGCATGTAAGTCTGTGCACCAGGTGCATGCAAGGCCTGTGGAAGGCATCAGATCCCTTAAAACTGGAGTTACAGATGGTTGTGAGCCACGATGTGGGTGCTGGGACTTAGGCCCTAGTCCACTGGAAGAGCAGCCAGTGCTCTTAGCTGCTGAGCCATCTCTCCAGCCCCCCTTGATATACTCTTTTGTTCTCCACGTTGAAAATGCTGAGGGGCTTAATGTATCTAGTACCTTTAAGACTCCATCCTCAATTCTTTCTAGTGTCTTTGCAGTTTTGGGTGTCTATAACGTGCCCATGAAGTATATATATGAACTCTGAGTCTACCTGAGTTTTAGTAACTGGTCTTGATGTGGGAACGGTTTTTTCCCTTCTTGTAACAACCACTGCTGAAAATCAGCAGCAGCAGCGTTGTCACAAGCACGTTTCTCCTCAATCAGTTTGTTCACCTGGGTTTCGATAATTTTCTGCAAGAAAACAATTATTGGATGTTATATACTTGACAGAAATAAACCTTTCCTTTGACATATTTTCTTTAAATTTAATCTTAAGTAAATGTTCTGAGTTCTACAAACTGTTAATTCTGCTAACCTGCTTTTAGGCCTTGCATGGCCTCATCCCACAAATAAACTTTTTATAAGTAAAAATCAAATGGGCTCTCTAGCTTTTACAGATTCTTTATAGGGACTTTATTCCTGGAATATTTTAAGGAAATATTGTGCAAAGGGCCTAGCTTTTCACAAATCTTTTTATAGGTCCCAAATAAAACAAACTCAAATATTTAACTTACTTGTTCTCTCAAATAATTTCGTTCGAAGTCAATTTTTAAAGTGGTCAGATATTGTCTGTATTTGTTCAACTCCTTTAGGGAACATACGACCTACAAATTCAAAATGAAAACCATAAAATTTTAACAATTATAACATGTTTATAGAAGAGAATAAGACCATTCATTTTAGTAACAATTTTAGGATCAAGTGTAATAATGCATTTTTTGTAACATTTTTGTAGTCAGTATCTTTAGACAGTTAATGACCCACCAGAAATTTTCTAAATATTTCACTAACATAGTTCCAAGTCAAAATGACTTCTAGAGACATGAAAATAAATGTGTCAGTGTGTTTACATACCAAAAATTGTAATTATCTTTTTCTATCACTGAAAAATTGTCAACTATAAAGTAGTTTTTTTCAAGAAAAAACAGCCACCCAATACTAAGCATTTTATTGACTTTCTTCTGTGATATCTGCTAGTGGTCTACTAGAAGTTGGCACAGGTACTGAAGCGCCTAGCAAGTGCCTAGATTTTTGCTGGTCAGAAGTGGGCCTCAACGCACTTTGTTATTGCTGGTGATGTATCCTCCCTGTCTTAGTTTCTTGAGGATGTCTTTTCGTTTGAAGTATGCTTTCAGGTGCGGATCATGAAGACTTTTGTAGGTGGTTTCCATGAGTTTACAGTAGGGATCACTAAGGTTAAAACCAAAGGATGGCCGATAAAGCTGCAAAAAGAAACATATTTGAAATTATTGCAAATGCAAAATTCATGAAAACATACTTTTAAACATCAATTTATTGAAATAATTAGAATGTTCATTGAAAATAAAATATACAAGCAGAAACTGAAGTGGAAGAATGTAATGGGTTGATTGGGTAAATATAATGTCTTTCAATTTCCCTCTCTTCTCCTAGTCTAATTTTTATTTTAGAGGTGGCATGTGGAATACTATTTATGAACTCTGTGCTTGATATACCTATGTCCTCAACCTTAGTCCAATTCCTGTATACATAGGTCAGGAGAGACTGTCAGCAGAGAGAGGAGAATACATGGTAAGTTTCAGGACAGATGGACCAAGGCACAGAAGCAGAAATCAGCACGATGTATATGTGTAGGTCAGAAAGATTGCAACCTGTCAAGTTGAGGCTGTTGGTTGAAGAAAAGTCTGGAGGGAGTGAATGCAGCTCTTTCTGGGGCTTTCTATCATTAAAGTGAGTTTAAGGACTTGAAAACATTGCAGGTCATCTAATTCCATTTGTGTGAAACTGAAGGTGATACACAAAGTGCAATCATAACAAAATGTTTCAAACAGCTAAAAAGGGCAACTACTTAAACACCATTAAAACATAGTTTACCTTTTCACTTATATTTGTTGTATAGAATATATTAGTACTTCCCGGAATAATGGGCAGTTTGGCCCCAAGAGGCAAATCCAATAGACTAGATGGTCCAATCTTTGGAATAATAGCTTTCTGTCTCTTCTGTGGGAAAGAAAATGGAAATGTTTGTCTTTTCTACTAGGAAGTGTTCCTTTAGTTTATATCAGTTGTCACACTTGAACCAGATAGCACAACCCAGGTTGCTAGGCACCTGGGTGGAAGGAACTGCCTGGCTGCAAACCAAGAAGGCCCTACCTCCACACTTCCTAAGCCACCACCCTACTTCTGGGTCCTGCCCAGGCTAGTATAAGTCAGTGGCACCTTGAGTCACCCGTTGCCCTGGTCAGAAGGTAGGAGGCTCCATCTGTCCTGTTCCCGCCTCTCAGCCCAGACTCTTTCCCCATGATTCTACCTGCTGGCCTGAAACCTGCCCTGGGCCACCACTCACGGTACTACAAGGGTCTTTGCCATTTTTTAGGTTGTTGGAAGCCGCTTTGGAGGCAGCAGCCTCGGCAGCCTTTAAACAGTTGCTTAAGTACAAGTCCATGGCTATCCGTCAGCCCCCAGAGTGGGGGCTGAGGGAGTGGACTGTCTTCCGCTCTCCTTCGGGCGACTGTCTCCTCCGGCGTCCTGAACAAGACTGAGCCAAGGCCCTAGAAACCCAGGTAACAGGACCTCAATGACGCACACATCACAATGCTGCTTTGCTGACGTCCTTAGTGGGCGCCCTAAAGGCCACGCCCAATGGGCGTCGCCCTTAAGACACGTCATACCAGCAGAGGTCACCCGGTAGAAGCTTCCACAATAGATGTGGCTACAACAGAAGTAGCTCTAACAGATGCCACTTCAACAGTTGTCGGTTTCTAAAGACATTGCTTCAACAGATACTGCCCAACAGACAACCTTCCACGGACTGCCCCAATAGACATCGGTCCAGCTAATGTCGCTCCAGTGAATGTCATCCCAGTGGATGTCGCATTAATAGACGTCATCCTTGGGTGGGGGCGAAGACCTAGATGCCTCTCTAGGAGCGCATGCGCATCACTCAAACCTAGCAGCTTGAATGATTTGAGTTGGGAAAGTAGCCTGAAAGGCCCTTAAAGAGTACCAAAGGTGGGGTTCCATAACTCTCTGAAACAAATGCCCCTCACAAAATGCACCAAAGCTATTATTTCTTTTCAACAAGCATCCAGATTCATGATCAATTATGCAATTTTTATTAGGGTCATGTTCCTGGCTTTCCCTGTCTGCCCCCTTTATAATCATTGTGATTTTCCTTTGCCCCTAGGTATGTGAATCTCCAGTCCTATTTGGAACACAAGTTTTGTTAAAACAGACATTTCCGACTAAGAGATATATAGGACAATTTATTGAACTGTTCTAGATGCCAGCCAATGTGAAAGAACCAGTTGTGGTACAAATTCACAAACCTAATGCTCTGACTGCGTATTCCCTAGTTAGTTGCTCTATTGTGGGATACTGTAGAACTTTTAATATATGGGACCTTGCTGGTGGAAATAGGTCATAAAGGAATGGACCTTCTGGTTCCAATGTCTTTCTTGGTTTCAGGGTCCACCACAGTGTGAACAGCCTCCTGCCGCCACAGATCAATGGCTCCATTTTGCCTTCCCTGCCATGATGGATAGAAATAAAATAAAACCAGGAAGCAAGGGAAATCTTTCCTTTCTTAAGTTGTTTCTCTGAGTACTTTGGATGGAGTGATACAAAAGTGACTAATACAGGCAGCATGGTCCTTTGGACCCCCTCATTATTAAACACTGAACCCAGTACTTAGCCCTGAGAAGTTGCTACACACCCTCACCCCTGGGCAGTGGAACCTTTCTCTCAAATTCTGCTATTGGTCTGTCCCCTCCAGCCTTGAGCAGTGGACCGACCATCCCTCTGGAACACTGATAGTGGTCTTACTCCCTCTGCCTTGGGAAGTAGACTATCACTTTGGAACTCTGGTTGGTGGACTCATCCCCTCAGCCTTGGGCAATGGATCTTCCCTCTGGAACTCTGGAAGTTGTTCTACCTCTTCAACTCTGGGCAGTAGACTCTCCCTCTGGAATCTTGATAGACCCCCATCACTCTAGACAGTGGACCCTTCCTTTCGAACTGCAGTAATAGTCTCACCCTCTCAGTCCTGGAGAGTGGACCCTTCCTCTGGAACCCTGGTAATAGTCTCACCCCTCAGTCCTGGACAGTGGACCCTCCCTCTGGAACCCTGATGGTGTTCCCTCCCCACAGCCCTGGGAAGTGGACTCTCCTCTGAAACTCTGGTAGTGGTTCCATACCCTCAGCCTTGGGTCGTCTCCCAGTGGTGTCAAACATTGCTCTTTGTTATATCTCTCTGTTTTGACCAATGGCTCCCTTCTGTTGTTGTATCCTTTTTTTTTTACTTTGTTCTTTTGGGGGCCCACCACCCAGCTCCCACATAAATACACAGAGCCTTATTCTTTCTTAAGAATGCCTGGCCTCAGCTTGGCTTATTTCTAGCTGACTTTTCTTAATAATTTACCCATCTACCTTTTGCCTCTGGCCTTTTATCTTTCTCTACTCTATATACCTTTCTCTACTTACTCTAGTCTGGCTGTGTGGCTTGGGTGGCTGGCTACTGATGTCCTCCTCTCCTCCCTTTCTCCTCCTCGAACTTCTCTTCCCAGATTTCTCCTCCTATTTATTCTCTCTGCCCACCGGCCCCTCCTATCCTTTCTCCTGCCTTGCTATTGGCCATTCAGCTCTTTATTAGACCATCAGGTGTTTTAGATAGGCAAAGTAACACAGCTTCACAGAGTTAAACACAAATGCAACATAAAAGAATGCAACACATCTTTGCATCATTAAACAAATACTCCACAGCATAAACAAATGTAACACATCTTAAAATAATATTCCACAACACCCTTCTTTGGAACTTAGACATTGGTCCCATTCTTTCATTCCTGTTTAGTGAGTTTTAACTCTGGACTTGACTTACACCCTGCAGACCTAAGCAGTGACCTCATCTGTTGAAATCCTGGTAGTGGCTCCACTCCCCAAGCCTATGGCTTTTCCTCTACCCTCTGAAACTTAGGTACTAGCCCCATCCCTCTCTCCTGGGACCTGGACCTGGCCTTTGGCCCTCTGACAGTGTCCCTACACCCCTAACCCTCAGGATGACACTTTACTTTAAATCCTGGAAGTGTTACAGCACCCTCAAAGCTAGTGATTGAGTATTCCTTCTGGACTCAGGCAATGGTCTCCGTCCATCCTGGGTGGTTGGACCCCCCTCTCTGGAATCTAAGAAGTGGTCTCAGCCTGTTCACCTTGGGCAATGGCTCCTCTGTCTGGAACCCTGGCAGTGGCTTCACCTGCTTAGCTCTGGCCAATGGATATTCCCGTTCTAACTTTGTTCTCAAAACCTCTTTGTTCTGTGCTGTGGCCCTGCCTTGTGCAACTCATACAGCAACCCATGCCCCTAATCCTTGGGTATCAGATCATGTCTCTATGGCCATGGCCTCTAGAACTCTGTTAGTGAGTTCATCCCCTCATCTCTGGGCTATGGCTCCTCAACTAAGGCATTGTTCCCATTCCATTATCCGAAATTTGGGGTCCTACCCGATTCAGATAGTAGTCACGACCTTCCGGGCCTTGACAGTAGCCCTGTCCTCTGGAAACTAGACAGTGATTCCACCCCCTCAAGCCTGGGCAGTAGCATCTGACTTTAAACATTGTAGTGTTTCCTTTACATGAGCCCAGGGCAATGACCCTGCTCTCTGGAACTCAAACAATGACCTTACTCCCGTGGTGTTAGATGTGGTCCTGAACTCTACTGAGCCACGCAGTGGTTATATCCCTCAGTCATGTGCAGTGGATCCTCACTTTGAAACCCCAGCAGCAGTCAAAGAAAATAACATTGCACTTTGTTACAAAGACAACCTTTCTTCCTATACCCAATAACTTGGTCCACATTTCTGACAGGGCCTCAGGAAAAGCACCATTAGCATTCATATTTTGAATAATCCCTTTTTTGGCAATTGTGTTAGTCACTTTGCACTACTGTGGCAAAATATCTGAAATAAACAATGTAGTAAAAGAAGGATTATTTTGGCTCACGGTTTCAAAAGTCTTGGCTCATAGCTGTTTTGCCCCATCACTGTGGGCTTGTGATGAGTATTGTGGTCAGAGAGGATATAATAGATCAGAGATGCTCATCTCATAGTGTTTGGAAAGCTGACTGAGCAAGAAAAGAAGAATCTGGGAACAAGACATAGCCTGCAAAGTCTCACTCCCAGTGACTTACCCATCTAACTAGGTTCTATTTCCCATTCAGTCACACACTCATCAGTCGATCAACCACATTGATGAAGTTAGCATCCTCGAGTCCATTCTCAATAGCGCCACCAACTGGGGGCTAACATGAACCTTCTGTTCAGACTCTTCATACCCAAATCACAATGGCAGTGTAGGCTTTTATTATGAAGTTTTTATAGCCTCCAAACTTTACCTAATCCCAAAGCTCTTTCCACATTTAAAATTATTTGTTACTGTAGTATCCCTACTCCCAATGCCAAGATCTATATTAGTGTCCTAAAGCTGCCATAAGAAGCATAGTGGTACACAGTGGGTGACCTAAAACAATAGAAATTTCTTATCTCACAGTTCTGGAGTATACAAGTCAGGAATCAAGATGTCAAGTAGGCCACAGTCTTTTTGAAACCTGTAAGGGGGAAACATTGCCTTCCTCTAGCATCTGATGGCTTGCCAGATATCTTTGTGTTTCATTTTTTAAACTGCTGTATAACTCCAATCATGTTGCCTTTAAAAAAATTCTTATTACATGAAGTTCTGCCTATATATGTCTGTATTCATGGAGCCACCTTCTTATCAAGATATCACTGATAGTGGTTTAGGGACTCACTTTTCTCCAATATGACCACACAGTAATCAATTATACCTGTAATGTTCTGACATACCAAGGGTTCTGAGGCTCTGCACACTTTTCAATGCCTAATCATGTGAGGTGGGTTGCCAAGCATGGTGAAATCAAACAAAGTAGGAATGGGATGAGGAGGCATCTTATATCTGGAGTCAGATCTGGGGTGATGGAAGCTAGAGTTTTTAATTGATTAATTTATTTATTATTCTTTCATTTATGACATCCTGACCACAGTTTCCCCTCCCTCCTTTCCTCTCTGTCCCTCCCCCTCCCCTCTCCACCAGATCCACTCCTCCTTTGCCTTTAGAAAAGGGCAGGCCTCCCAGAAATATCAACCAAACATGGCATAACAAATCATAGTAAAACTAGGCACATCCCCTCATATTAAGACTGGACAAGACAACCCAGTAGGAGGAAAAGGATCCAAAAAGCAGGCAAAAGAGTCAGAGACAGACCCTGCTACCACTGTTAGTAGTCCCACAGGAACACCAAGCTACACCACCATAACATATGCAGAGGACCTAGCTCAGACCCATACAGGATCCCTGATTCTCGTTTCAGCCTCTGTGAGCTCCTATGAGCTCATTTAGTTGATTCTGTGGGCTATTTTCTTGTGATGTCCTGGTCCCTCTGGCTCCTACAATCCTTCCTCCCTTTCTTCAGCAGGATTCTCAGAGCTCAGCCTAATGTTTGGCTCTGGGTCTCTGCATCTGTTTCCACCAGTTGCTGGATGAAGCCTCTCTGATGACTATTGGACTAGGCACCAACCTTTGAGTATAGCAGGGTATCATTAGGAATCATTTCATTGACTTTTTCTTTTTTGCCAGTTGTCTGAGTATAAGCAGAGTTTTCCTGTCCTGCAGCTGCTCTGAAATAAACACACTGAAGCTTATATTACTTATAAATGATTGGCCAATAGCTCAGGCTTATTACTAACTAGTTATTACTAACTTATTACTAACTAGGTCTTACAACTTAATCCATTTCTATTAATATGTGTGCTACCCTGAGACTCATGACTTTTACCTCTATCCCATTTTGTGTGTCCTATTGAGAGCCACTAGTAGCAAAAGTCCATGAGAGTACACAGCAGTGACAACAGAGTTCAGAAGGTCAACTTATCAGAACTAAGGGTTCTGTTAGAGGAAACCATCACGCAAGGCGTTATGGAGTTACTGCCTTTTGAATGAATTGGCTATCTCTTGTTGTGAACTTCTTGTGCAATAACAGCTATGATTCTCCCCATTTACTGTGCATCTCCATGTTATGTGTGCATGTAATCTCATGATTGCATCCCAATCTTAGGCACAACTTTCCCTATACATTTGGGGTATTTGGATAACTGTCCCCAGCTGTGTTTATTTTTCATTAACATAAATCTGGCCAGGGCCATTCTCTGGACAAAAGTATTTCAGCAAAGATACCATTTTCCAAGGACAAAGCAGCACATAGATAAACATTAGCTCATCTCACTTATAGATAAGAGAAATTAGCCACAAGCAATTAAATCCTCAACCCCTTACCTTCACCCCAGGTTATTTACACAAGACCTTAACTTAAGAGATTTACTGCTCACATTTTAGTCCTTTGCTAGTTACTGAGTTAAGGCAGTCACTCCCACTGGCCCAAGGAGATCTCCTACAAGGCCAGGCAGGTGATAGGTGCCAAGCTTCTTTCTTGTGCAAATTAAGTTTTAATTCCTCCTCAGCCAGGTGCTATTCCTAGATTTTCTCCTCAGCAATTACTCTGAGTGAAAGTGTTTTTACTAACCAAATGCTACATGCTCTAACATAGGTTGCTTAGCCACCTAACATATGTCCCTCTCCCTACCAGAAAGCAGCTACAGCTGGGACAAGCTGGAAAAGCGGCACCAAGGACAGTTTACTTTCTTTGTGACTTATTGACACCTAACATTCTACCTAGCCATTTCTAGATTATAGTTTGAGCACATAAATTCCCTAATTGGTCTTAGCCTTTAGTTGACCCTACTAGAGAACTCCCCTTTAGTCACTCCCCCTTTTGGGTTGTAATTGGAAGCTGACAATTATCACTTTCTGTGTGGGCCCTTATCACCTCTCTCTGTGACCCTGAAAACTTCAAGCCTTGCATTGCTTTTCCAAAGAATTACTGCATGTGTATATATACTGGTCCTCTCAGAGCACGGGGGGGGGGAATTGATTGAGAAGATGGAAAAGAACTAGATAGATATGAGAGAGCAGAAGGGACTGAGAGCAGGAGGGACTGAGAGGAACTAAGTATGAGAACAGAAGAGAAACTGTAGATAGAATTGACTTAGAAGAATAAAGGAATGGACTAAAGAACTCAGTGTGCTTAGTTTCATTTTATATCCCTCAGATTAGAATCCTCAGCTGGTTGTAGACTCTTCCAAGGACCCTGGGAGCAAACAACATAGGCTGGACCTATTATTGTTTGCATTAGTGTCCGACTCATTCTCCGTCTGGCTGGCAACTCTCTGATTCCACCCTCCTTACTCCCATCATCTTTAGTCTGGCTTTTCTGCCTAACTTCCTACCTGGCTACCAGCCTGTCAGTTTTTTATTAACCAATGAGAGTAATACATATTCACAGTACACAGAAGGATTATTCCACAGCATCTTAATTAGGGTTTCTATTGCTGTGAAGAGACACCATGACCATAGCAACTCTTATAGTGGGACATGGCAGTGTGCAGGTAGACATGGTGCTGGAGAATTAGCTGAGAGTCATACATCTTGTGGGCAACAGAAGTGGTCTGAGACACTGGGCAGTGTCTTGAGCATATATGAGACCTCAAAGCCCGCCTCCACAGTGACATACTTCCTCCAAAAAGACCACAGCTACTCCACAAGACCACACCTTCTAATAGTGTCACTCCCTTTGGAGGTCATTTTCTTTCAAACCACCACACTGGTCGTGTTTGGTTCTATCCTGGGTTTCTGGGCTATCCAGTCTCTAGTTTCTAGTCCTCCCTGGAGTTTCAGGCATGGGCTCCCTCTCATGGCATGGGTCTCAAGTTGGACCAGTCATTGGTTGGCCACTCCCACAAGTTCTGTGCCACCTTTACTCCAGCATATCCTGCAGGCAGGACCAATTGTAGGTCAAAGGTTTTGTGGCTAGAATGGTGCCCCAATCTCTCCACTGGAAGCCTTGCCTGTGGCCAGTTCAGGTTCTTTATCCCTCATTAGGAGTCTTTGCTAAGATCATCCTCATAGATTCCTAGGAGTTTCCATTGCACTAGGCTTCTACCTCATCCCTGAAATGCCCCCCAATTCCAGTCGTCTCTCCTAGTACTCTCTCCCTCAACACCTCCTCAATCCCTCCTGTTCCTATCCCCCACCTGCCCCGAGTCTACCCGTGAAATAACCTTGGGAAATCTCGGGGAGGGAGTCTGAGCAGGGGAGGAGAGCATGTGTGAGAGTGGTGTCTGGTCTCTGAACCTGAGCAGAGTGAGCAAGTCTTTGTTGTACATAGGAGAAGGCTAGGGATCTGCTGTGGGTTTTCAGAGCGGAAGTAAAGGGGAAAAGGCATCTATGCAGAAGAGAGGGGCTTTTTTAGGGTGCTGAGGTCCAAGGAAGGTGAGGAAATTTTTTGCACCTGCAGCCATCCTGGCATCAGTGAGAGCATTACTGAGACAATGGGTGGAACTTTAACGAGGTCTGAAAATTGTATTTATATAGGAAAGAATGTTTGCCCACCTTAAATATTGAAGGATTTAGGTGATACTGACATCAAACTGAAAACCAGAAAGAATGATCTGAACTATACTTACAACTGTTTTTCCACATTTCAAAATAGAAGGGAATTAAAATCCAAAGGAAATATGGCAAAAATATAATTCTAGAGACTTGCATGGTATGTTTGCAATTTTTATTATGATGATACTCATAATTTTATATGTAATTTAAAAAATCCAAAATAAAAACATTACAAACTAGCAGGAGTACACGCTTGTTGTAGAAAAAAATAAGACAGTAAATAACTCATGAATTCTTGTCCAAAGATAGTAACCCTAGGCATATTTCCTTAATAATAAAAACTGAATGACCAAAATCAACTGGGATTTATGGTGTCTTTGAAAGGAGGGTGATTTTTCTTAAGCTACAGTCAGGGAAGTCATTTTCCTTTATCTTTTAGAGGAAATGCAATCACTCAGATTGGAGTGCTGAGTGCGTGGTCATTTGTCAGTCACTGTTTGAGTCACTAGAGGGCGAACTCTTATCAAAGGCCATGAAAGTTCTGAAAATACAACCCTGTCACAGTTTTTTGAAACCTAAATAAAAGAACTTTCAGATAGATTCCCGTCCATCTTCTAACACACCAGCATGGTGTTCTGGTGTTCTCAAATCTTTGAAAATGGATTTTTCACCTGCTTGTTCTTTTGTGGGCTCTATTGTCGCTCACATCATGGCTCTCAAATACTGCATTTTTCCATTTAAATCTAATTCTTCCTTTGTTCCAAGCGGTGACATAAGCTGTCTTGAGATTTTCTAGGTTCTCCTCACAATTTTCTCATGTTTACATGGAAGCACAATTGTTCCAACTGCCTTACCAGTCCCAGATACTTAACCTTCCCACCATAGCTATAAAACTTTATTTTATATATTAAAATCCATGAGCTTGACAGTTTTCAATAAAGAGATAAGAAGGACGTTCCTTGTTTTAAAGCCAAATCAGTCTTGCTGTTGGGGTGTGTGTGGGAGAGGGCAGGAGCTGAGTTTGTGTGAGGAAGTTTCTGTGGGTAGTAGTCTTCCTCTGGGAATCTTGGCCATGACACAAAGCCCACTGGCAGATCTAAGCCGTGGCAGGACTATGGTAGCTATGGCAGGACTATGGCAGGACTATGACATCTCATCAGGGATGAAAGAGACTTGTGCTGTTTTGCTGAAATCCTAGGATTCTTCAAGTATTTGATCTGAATTCCACTAAGTTTTAAAAATCTGAACCTATACAAAGGAAACCATACCTACTAAAATGGATACCCACCTTATTTTTCAAACTTTAAGATACTTTTGTATCTCAGCACTGGGTTTTTGGGTTCTTTTGTAGTTCACTGACTAATAATAATTGCTGCTATTTCCTGAATACTCTTGATGTGGCCAGCACATTGAATGTATCCTCTGGTTTCATAATATGGTAAAAATGTTTATTTTTTTTCATTTTACAGACGAGGAAGAGATACCTGGGAGTCTTCATTTATTTGATTACTTAAATTAGAAGATGAGACCAGTGGGTCAGTGCTGCTGATGGGGAAGGAGAAGAATAGTTAGGGTAAATAAAGGGGATCAGATAGTATAAATCTTGTGATGGCTATTCTTAGTTGTCAGCTTGACTATATCTGGAATGAACTTCAATCCAGAAATGAAGGGTGTAGTTGTGATCTGGATCTTGAGGCAAGAAGATATACACCTCTGGTCTAGATCTTGAGGCTGGAAGGCACACCTTTAATCTGGGCCACGCCTTCTGCTGGAAGCCTATATAAGGACAATGGAAGAAGGAAGGATTCGTTCTTCACTTGCTTGCCCTCTCCTTGTCAGCACATCCATTCCTTCACTGGCACTGGAGCCTACTTTCTTTTGGATTACAGCATATACAGAAGACCAGCTGAGAGACATCCAGCCTTGTGGCCTGAGCAACTACTTGATTCTTGGACTTTGCGTTCACAGCTAGCCATTGTTGGATTAGTTGGACTGCAGCCTGTAAGTCATTCAAATAAATTCCGTAAGTTCTGTGACCCTAGAGAACCCTGACTAATACAAGTCTCTTATTCCAAAGGGAAAGTGGAGACAGCACAGGGTTCTGAACAGAGACACCAGAGCTGACTTAACCGGTTGACAGGATTGTTTCAGCTGCCTGTGTTGAGGCCAAGAAGGCAGTTAAGGCAGGATATCAGGAAAATTAGGTAAGAGATATATTGGTCTATAAGGCCATCATTACAAAGTACTGGATAGCTTAAAATGACAGAGATGTATTCATTTTACAGATCTGGAAGCTGCATGTCTGAAATCAAGGTGATCCAGGGCATGCTCCCACCTAGAACTGTGATAGAGTCCTCTCTTGCTTCTTTTTGGCTTGGGGAGGTGGCTGTTGATCCATGGCATTCCATGGCTTTCTGTTGCAGCATTACAACCTCGGCCTCTGTTTTCATATAGCTTCTTTCCTGTGTATATTTGCTCACAAGGCCACATCCTCTCTGTGTCTCTCTCATAATGACAACACTCATATTGGATTAAGGGCTGATTCTGCTCTGATATGACTCCGATATAACTCGTTCTAACTTACCTAATTACTATTCATTATAATGAAGCTCGCATTCTGATGTACTGGGAGTTGTGACTGTTACAGTACGAACCTGAAATATTCCCCACAGGCTTGTGTTTTGTGTAGTTGGTCCAAAGCACATGGTGCTATTTTGAAGCTGTAGAGCCCCTAGGAAGTGGGGCCTGGCCAGCCAAAATGGCTCATGACAAGCAGATCTTTGAAAGTCATACCTAGCCATAGTTTTGGTTCCTCACTCTCTGCTTCCTTGTCTGTCACCATGTGAATTCTTGTTGCCATCAGCTCCTATCACCACAGACAGAGCCACACTCCTGTGCCTTCCACACTATTTGGAACTAAAAGTGTGAGCCAGAAAAAATCCTTCCTCTCGGAAACTGCTTTTCTCAGGGTCAGTGATGCCAAAAGTAACCAGCATAAATGTCAACATCCAATGGAGAGCGCAATCTAAATCAGTAGAAGATTGTTGTAGCAATCTGAGTAAGAGATAAAGGGAGTTTGAGTTATAGTGGCTGCAAGGGTGGGAGAGAGAATCAATCTAGTTTGAATATACACAAAGTTAGAACCCAATGTCTTAGATGATGAATCAGGTGCATGCCTACAAGATAGAGAATAATCCAAAATGAATCTAAGGTGTTTGGCAGGAGGAAGTGGAAGGGAAAAGTTATCAACAAGTGGTAAATGGAGGAGAAGATTTAGGTAAAATCACAGTTCAATTTTGAACAAACAACATTTGAAATGTCCACTAAGCAGTTACTTATATGGGACTGGGCTCCAGGAAAGAATGGGTTTAGAGTGATTCTAGGAGAACTGAGAGCTAATCTGTGATTTGAGGCATAAAGCTCTGGTCACAGTTGATTGCGGAGTGTACATGTAGTGAGGACGAGGAGTTGCCTTGATCTCAGTTCAGATTCTTCCAGGTAAAAATGATGATTGGAGGGAAATGTAGAGAGCTGAGGATGGATGCCAAGAGTGATTATAATTATGGCCATGGGATTCAACTCACATAAACATGGAAGTAAGGATATGAGGATGCTGTAGGGAGCAAAAGATTGTTATATGTGGAAGATTGTAGGTGGAATTAGGAAGAAAAAGAGGAGAGCAGGATGCTTAAATTGAGATTCTTGTTGGGTGGTGGTGGTGCACACCATTAATCCCAGCACTGGGAAGGCAGGGGCAGGCAGGTCTCTTGGAGTATGAGGCCAGCCTGGTCTACAAAGCAAGTTTCAAGACAGGCTCTAGAGAGAAAGAGGGGTGGGAGATTCTTATTCTTAAGGTAGTGTGGCAATTTACAATGAAAATGTCTAGGAAACGAGCAGGGGCATGAACAGTTAACAATAGCCAGAGGACCAACTCTTTGTAGTATAGGAGTCCAAACAACTGAAGGGCACGATGTTACATGGATTTTGTTTTTTGAATAAATACTATATATGAGTGTAGCCTCCATCCAGATATTTAAACCACTACGAATTATGGCTGGAGTTGTAAAAATAAAAAGTGAACCATAAACTAAAACAATCAATAATAAGGGTCCCCCTGTACAGGAGGAGGGCAGGCAACAACAGTGAAATGCAGTAGAGGATATATCATGGAAAGAAAGTGATGTAATGAGCTAAGGCAAGGCGTTATGGGAAGGAATTAAAGAGAAAGGCATGTGTGACATGTATTCTACCTCTGAGCCTAGTGAAACTACAAATAGTTTTTACATTGAAGTTGAGGGGATTTTTCAGAGAAAGGGACAGAAAGCTAAGCTTTTAGGAGGATGGATAAGATTAGAGGAATCATTTCTATGTGAGTGATAATGGGTGGTTTAA
>LZPO01097116.1:70609-95234 GCA_001675575.1 Neotoma lepida
AATACCAATAACAACAAATGCTGGCATGAATGTGGGGGAAGGGAAACCCTTATACCATAACCCAATTTAAAATGGGATACAGATCTGAACAGAAAATTCTCAATAAAGGAAACTCAAATAACTGAGAAACACTTAAAAAATGTTCAACATCCTTAGCCATCAGGGAAATGCAAATCAAAACTACTTTGAGATTTCATCTTACAGCTGTCAGAATGGCTAAAATCAATAAAGCAAGTGACAACTCATGCTGGAGAGGGGAACACTTCCATTGCTGGTGTGAGTACAAACTCTTACAGTCACTATGGAAATCAGTGTGATGGCTCCTTAGGAAGATGGGAATTTATCCAATTATACCACTCTTGAGCTTATACCTAAATGACACTTCATCGTACCACAGAGACACTTGCTCAGCCATGTTCATTGCTGCTCTACTCATAAAGCCAGAAATTGGAAATAATGTAGATGTACCTCAACAGAAAATGTGGTACATTTACACAATAGAGTTGTACTCAGCTGTTAAAAAAATGACATCATGAAATTTGTAGGCAAATGAATAGAACTAGAAAAAATCATTCTGAGTGAGGTAATCCAGACCCAGAAAGACAAACATGGTATGTGCTCGCTCATAAGTGGATATTAGGAGTAAAGTACAGGAAAACCAACCTACAATCCAGAACCACAGAGGGTAGGTATACAGTAAGGGACTAGTGGGAACAGATAGATCTCATTAGGAAAGGGGACTGGAATAGATAGTTATGGATGGATGAGGAGGATCTGGAATTGGAGGATCAAGTGGTGAGGTGGAGGGGAGAGGAGATAGTGGGAGGGAACATGGTAAGAGAGCAAAAATTAAGGAGCATTTGAGGGGGAATACCGAAACCTAATACAGTAAAAACTTCCTAAAATATATACATATACGAAAGTGATTTAAGTGAAATTGCCAAGTAATAGGGGACACAGAGTCGTAGCTGGCTATTTCTGGTCACCAAATGGAGCTTCCAGTATTGGGATTGGCTTATATCTAGCTGAGTTGTTGGCTGAAGGGGCCCCATGAGAATCTCCAATCCAGGCTGTTGTCAAGACTATACACTGCTCTCCACAAACTGACAGCAAGGCCCCATTCCTGAAGACAATACCCATATGACTCATTGAACATGGAGATGTCTAGCTGGTGCCTACATAGAGCCTTCACCCCTGCATTACAGTATGTTTGTTACAGGAAGATACTATGCATGCTATCAAAAGAGAAACATAAACAAACCAGCCACAAAACCTTTATCTATAATGCTGTATTATTTGTAATATATGCTAGGGCAGTGATGGCACAAAGGTTGTGGGAGTAACCAACTAGTAACTGATCTGACTTAAAGCCTACTGCGTGAGATGGAACTCATACCTGACACTGCTTGGGTGACCAAGAACCTGAGACTAGATAGTCCAGCAACCCAGGGTAAAACCAAATAATACTGGTCTGAAAAAGAAAAGTGTGTAATGATGAAATGACTCCTAATGACATTCTGCTATACTCATAAATCAGTGTCTTGCTCAGCCATCATCAGAGAAGCTTCCTTCTGCAGCAGATGGGAACAAATATAGAGACCCACAGCCAGACATTATGCAAAGAGTGAGAATCTTTCAAACACTCAGCCCTAAATTAGAGGTCTCCATTAAATCCCTTATCCCAGAGCCCAGGGAATCCTGCAGAAGAGGAGGCATAACGAGTGTAAGAGCCAGAGGGGGTAGAGGACACCAAGAGAACAAGGCTTCTAAATCAACATGGGCATAGCTCATATGAACGCACAGAGCCAGAAGCAGCAAAGCAGGGCCTCATGGTCTGCACCAGGTCCTCTGCACCTTTATTATGGCTTCCAGTTTAGTGGTTTTCTGGGACATCTGAGTGTGTGAATGAGTGGCTCTCTAAATCTTGTGCCTTCTCTTGGGCTCATTGCCCTTTGTTGGTTTGCCTTGTCCAACTTCTATGTGATAGTTTACATTTTATCTTATTATATTTTACTGTAGTTTAAAAAATGAGTGAATGAATGAATGAAAACCTAGTCACTAGGGTAAAGGTTAACAAGTGAACTGTCATTTATACTTGCTGGGAGAGGAAAAGTTAGTTTTCTGCAATGGAGTGACACTGGATAAGTATATCAACCACTCCAGGACAGACCTCATGTCCAGGAGTAGTTGACCAACATATAATGGACTCCACAGTTTTTTTGTGTGTGTGCATTCATGTGGTTACAGTTTGGTGTTTTAAAATTTCCTTTGGGGTGTTGTTTTATTATGTTTTCTTGGTTTGGGGGGTTATTGTTGTATTGGGTTTTTGCTTGTTTTCTTGAGAAAGATCTTAGATTTGGGTAGGGAGGGAGGGAGAGTGGATTTGGAAGGACTTGGGGAAGGGGAAGAATATGATCAAAATATATTTAAATTTAAAAATTATTTTAAATAATAAAAATATAATAAACTGGTGCCTTTGTTCACTTAGAGAGACATGAGTAGTGGTTTTTAAATGCCTCCAAATTTCTCACACCTCTCAAAAACCATATCCTGATGGTTTTCTCCAGTGGTTCTGGGAAATATGAACATGTTGCACAGCTGTTTCTTTTGGGCTGGGCATGATCACTGCCATCTGGAATCAGAGCATCTTGAGGAAAAAGAGGGAGAGGCTCTTGGGCATCATGTGGATCGAGAGCCTTCATGGGTTCCAGGAGCTTTTTATGAGGTACCGCCCTCTATAAGATTATATGAGAAACAATTGACTGGGTTGTTCTCTTTGGTGATACAGCTGACTGTACACCATCCAGTGGGACCTTTCATTGGTACAGCTTTCTGTGAGTCCTTAGTGATGAAACTGCTCTGAAGTTGCCCAGGTGACTGCTCAGAGGTGCAGTTGAATTTGAGTCACCCATAATTCTGCAAGTAAGTACATAGACTAGACTCTTTTCTTTGGTCTGTTGGTACCCCCTCTCTGTTTCTTGGTGTCTTCAGGAAAAATATTGCCACAACGAGTCTCTTTCTTCCTTGATGGTTTCCATTCTGGGTGCATTTTTAAAAACATATTTCATATTATGTTTAAAATCAAAACCCATTTCAAATTATTTGAGACATAGCGATGAACCCCAGAGTGTCATCAAAAAACTGGATAGTGGAGCTAGGAAAAACCTCTGTAGGTGAGGAAAGGAAGGATGTCAGTGGAGTCCATCCTCCTAAGGTGAGTCTTTGTTCTCACATCTCCCAGAGTATGTGCTTGTGCTTCACGTTCCCTGCTTTATGTGTGTGAGGCTATAAAATGGGGGAAGAGCCTAGAAAGCCTATTACACCACCACACTCTAGTATGAGATCTCAGACTCTAGGAATCTAGTTCCTGAATACCACAGGCAGGTAACTGGTTGGAGCAGCCAGCCCCAAATACCCAAATTCAAATTTCACTCAGACTCTAGTCATGACTAGTGTTTCTCCTTAAACCTTGACATGATATGCTTTGTTCCCTCTTATTTGTATTTTAGATCATCGGTTGAGTTCTTTTGTGTACTGTGCTTAAGAATGGACAATTATTCTCAAAATCTCGGGCAGAATGTTGCTTTGCATGAGGATGTTCTTATTCTTTGGAAGTGCATGCTGAGTTTAGAGATGGTCTCACATCATTCTCCAAGTAGTTCAGCAAAAATAAAGTATGTACATCTACTATTTATTTGTTTAGGTAAATCAAGTAGAGTAAAATGTTAATGGCTTTGAGGTCTACATAGAGGGTATATGGGCATGAGTTGTATAAAAATCTTAACTTGTTTTGAAAATTATAAAAATATTTTCTATGAAGAAAAGTCCACAGCCTAGATAGCTCCAGCAGAGTTTTGCTACATATTCAAAGAATTAAGTTTTATATACAAGGTAAATATTTTCAGCGTAGTACTCTGACCAGAAACACTCAATAAGACACATTCAGGAGGAAGGCATCTTACCTTTCCTCATTAGGACTTTTTAAATGATTTGATTTTGAAGCACCCTAATATAAATTGTAGGATGATACAAGTACATATATTCTCACTGTTAGGAACTGAAACTTTCACTGTGAGAGAGTGAGAAATGAAGGTGACATTGATGGAAACTCTGCAGTGCTTTTGGAGAGCTGCAGTGTTTTCCTGGGAGCACTTCAGGGTCACCCGCTTTGGTGCACAAGGCGATGCTTGTTTTCTTGAACAAAATCTAGCAGAGGGTTTGTTTTAGCTGTGCTTCATTTAAACCATGATGTAGATCCTTTCGAGTCTTAGCTTTATATAGCTTGGTTTTCCTGTAAGTCTCCTTGTCTTCAGAAAGCCTTGGGCCTTGACTTCTGTGCACCCTGTCCCTTGAAACTGTGGAGCTGATGCTTGAGGGTGTCCTGCCAATCAACACTTGTGGGGTGAAGTGGTGCTCCCATCAGTTTGACCTGCAATAACAAAGTGTCACTGCACAACAAACACTTATTGCATCCAGTTCTGCAGAGCAGTAATCTGGAATCAGGATGTGAGTAACTGTGGGTTTTAGTGAGGGTCCTCCTCTGGGTTAGACTGCTAACTACTTCTTTCTCCACCTAGTATACAGGGGGCTAGACAGCTCTCTCATAATGGTGCTTTTCATTTCTGAGGGCTTCACCCTTGTGACATAATTACTTCCCAAAGACCCCACCTTGTAATACCATTACATTTAGAGAAAAGATTTCAGTGTATAAATTTGGAGGAGACATAAATAGCCAGTCTGTAACAAGTGCCTGTGGTGTTCTGATATTAAATTTACTTCTCTAGAATCAGATTTCCTCCTGAAAATTTGACCTGGCACTTCCCCTCTATCTTTTCATCATGTAAATATTTTAAGGGACTGCTTTTTATTTTATCTAGCGTATTTGGTTGCTGTGGGCAGGAGGCTTCATCCAAATAGCCTCGTCTGTCATTAAAGGAAATAGAAGTCCCCAGTAGCTTTTGAACCTAATCAAAGAGGCCCTTACATGGTTACGCTAATGGAAAAAATTGTGCACCCCAGTAAACCAATGGAAGCTCTCTGTTTAAGGTAAGAGACCTTTTCAAAGTCTCCTCATTTAAACCATTTACATGGCTCTCTAAACCATGATGCAGGCTCTCCTCATTATAATGGGTTTAAAAATGCAGCACAGCAAGGTTTCAGTTCTTTGCCCTTATAAATTATAACAGCAATAGATGTAAAGCCACATCTCTCAGAGCAGTGCCTGCTTCGGTGACACAGGGTCCTTTGGAAATCTGATGAAAGAAAGCATATACACCAAAATGGGCATAGAATTGCAGAGCCTCCTAGAGCCCACAGGTCAAGAAGTTGTCTCTTAGAATGTGTCTAGGCCATTCAACCCTGGAAACCAGCAAACTCACAGGAAGGGAAATGCAGGCAATGGGATGATGTGGTTCATACATGTGCTAGGCCATCAGGGGCACTGAAGCTCAGCAAGCAAGAATACTCATGTGCACAGTCTCAGTTTAAGGGAGATGTTTCCACCTTCCTGCTCAATTTACACTTGAGAAACACAAAGCAAATTGAAGTGACACCAATCTATAGTAGTGGTTTCCTGTTGAATTTTCTTTCTTGGATCTTGAAGGTAAGAGGAACAGAGTATGAAATTGAAGCTACAGGCATGTTGGAAGTTAATTCTTCAGCTGGTGACCTTGCAATATTTCATTCCTCTTACCCCCTTTTACAAAGGAATGAGGAGAAATTTGGAAACTTTGTTACTGACATGAAGGTTACCTCCTTAAATCTTCTCGTCCTTCCCAGCATCGTGAATCTCAATGATTATAATATTTAAAAACGGCCTCTAGATATGCCCTGAGAGTTACTACTTCTAGTCTTGTATCAGAAGGTACTGAGGAGACACAGGTGATTTTATTGATGGGAATCCATATGAATATCTTCACCGGTGATGTGAATGAGACTCTCTGCCCAAATGACATGAGATGGTCCTTTTGGGCTGAAAGAATACTCTTCTGCCCTCTCCCCTGTTCTCATCCACCACCTGCAATTGTTCCCTTCTCAATTCTCACATTCCCTTCTTTTTCATATGGTGGACTCTATGTTATCCAGGCTAGTTTCTAACTCCTGGGCTTAAAAGTTATCAACCCTCTCAGCCTCCCCAGTAGTTGGCATCTGTCACCACCTGGACTCTGGCCCGAGCCATTAATTGGTCTTCAGAGCCTGGCACCTTGTTTAATTTCTTTCTGCCATACTTTCAACGGTTCTCAACTGACTTTAACATAAGCAAAGTTCCTTAGGCTATTGTTCAAGGCCTCTTTCAATTCCAAATTGCTTACTATTCTTGATATTAAGTACACTTGAAATGCCCCTGCTTTCAGCCTACTAACGCCTGAGGAGCAGTTTGCTTATAACTTGATTCAACCCTAACAAAGCTATGCCTCTTCTATGTCTCAGCTCTGATTGGGTATATTCATTCAAGAGTACTGAGTGCCTGACCATGCTCCGAGTACTTGTCTAGCTACTAGCAGTATGACAATAAACGAGACAGCCCACACCTGAGGCCTCACAGGCTTTACATTTTAGAGAAACAGAGGCCAAATGAATATTTACGAAAGCAATTAGGAATACAAATTATAGCTAAGTGCTGCAAAGTAAAAGCCAGAGGAATGTACTTTGGCAACAGTGCTCAAGGAACACCTTCCAGAGGTGCTTGGGCAGAGATATGAAGAATGACTCAAAGTCAGGATTTTTACAGTGTGGGAGAAAACCCCTCCCAAAAGGATACAGAACATGCAAAACCTCAAGGCAGGAGCACTCTTGGCTGTGTGGTTGGCACAGAGAAAGGGGCATCACACCCAGCACAGAGCAGGTAAGGTGAGAGTGGATGCAAAAGCCAAAAATGTAGAGAAGGTCATGCAGGGTGCTGCAGGCCAAGACAAGTAGTTCTTGGATTTGTTTTGAGATAGAATTAAAAGTCAAGTGAAGGTTTTAAACAGAAGAATGTCATGATCTGCTTTGCATTTTGAAACATCAGTTCCTTTAGCTTATGTGTACAGCACATAGGGAGAGCTGGAGCAAAGGTAAGAAGATGCTTATCAAAACCGACTCCCAACGGCTAAGAAATATGAGTTTTCTTGTGAGCATTAAGTATGCTGAATCTGTCATGAGAAAAAAATTTTCCTATGAAGAAAAACACCAGGTCCATATGTTCTCACCAGTGAGTCACATCAAATATTTAAGAATGAAATAATCCCAAACTCATACACACTCCTTTAGAGAACAGAAGAGAAACTTCCCAATTAGTTTTACGAAGGTAGTTTTACATTGCTAACAGAGCTCAACAAGGAAGCTATGCAAAACTACAAGCCAATCTCATTCATAAGCGTCAATGCAAAACTCCTAAACAAAATGTTAGAAAACTGAGATCAAGGCCAGAAAAACCAGTAGGCTGTCTGCAGACCTTCTTCTCCCTCTTTCTCTGCTCCTCCAGTCCAATCCCCCAGACTCATCCCCATCTCTGCAGCAGAACACTCTTGGCAATATTTCCCACCTCACTGCTCCCATCTTCTATGGATCCCACACGTCTTTCCCTTCTAATGTTTCTCTCTCCACTGGTTGCTCCTTTTCAGTCCCCCAAATCCAGGAGGCACCATCTGCTAACCCACAGGCAACTCCTGCTAGAAAACCGAGAGGCTGCCTACAGACCTTCTCTTCTCTCTCTGTTCCCCCAGATCCAATCCTCTGCAGTCAATCTCATCTCCAGCTCTGCAGCAGAACACCATTGGCAGTCTTCCTCTGACGCCCTGCTCCCACCCCCTGTGCTTCCCACAGATGTCCCCTTCTAACTTTCCTCTCCCTACCTTGTTGCTTTGTCCCAGACCCCAACCCCAGAAGGCACCCTCTGCTAACCCTAGGACTGTTCCTCCCAGGGCAACAAGAAAATTGAAGGTGGACCTATACCTCTGCTACTGCTCCTGAGGTCAATCCCCTCAGTCTCATCCTCAGCTCTGTAGCAGGAAACTTGCTGTGGTCTCCCTTTTCCTTCTGACCTCATCTCTAAGGGATCATAAAGACCTTCCCCTCTATCCTTCCTTCCCTCAACCCATTCCAGTATCCTAACCTCTAACACCAGCATTCCCTGTGAACACAACAGCTGAAAAGGCTATGAAAACAGGCAACACACAGCCATCCCATTCTCTGAAAATCCAGAGAGGAAACAGAAACCACTTATCAAAACACCCACCCAACAAAGACAAATTCAGAAATCAGCACTTAGACCTATAATCATCCCAAACCTAGATGCCTAGATACAAATGTAATAAAACAATAACAGCCAAGGCACTATGTCTCCACTACAGCCCAGCTATCCTACGACAGCAGGCCATGACTATTCCAACATAGCTGAAGCACAAAGAAAAGACCTTAAAACAGCCTTCATGAATGTGATAGAGGTCCTTAAAGATTTTTTTTATTCTTCTCTCATATAATATATCCAAACCATAGTTCCCCTCCCTTCACTCTTCTTAGCTCCTCCCCCATACCTCCCCTCTTCCCTAGATCCCCTCACCTTCAATTTTCTCTTCAGAAAAGAACAGGCCTCCAAGAGACTACAGCCAGACAGAACAAAACAATATACAATACGGCAAGATGAAAGCTCTCATATCGAGGTTGGACAAAGTAGTATGAGGAAAAGAGTCTCAAGAACAGGGAAATAGTCAGAGATACATCTGCTCCCACTGTTAGGAGTCTCACAAGAATACCACAGAGGACCTGACACAGACCCATACTGGCCCCATGCTTGCTCTGTGAGCCCATGTGAGCCCTCCTTAATTGATTCAGTAGGCCATGTTCTCCTGGTATCCTCCATCCCTTCTGAGTTCTACAATTTTTCCTCCCTCTCTTCCATAAAGTTCCCTGATTTCTGAGGGGGAGGGACCCAATGGAGACTTAAAGAAAAAATCAATGACTCTCTTAAAGAAATCCAGGAAAACATGCACACACACACACACACACACACACACACACACACACACACACACACACACACACACACACCAAAACAAAGCAAAACAAAATAAAACAGAAAACAGTGGAAGGAAATGAATAAAACTGTTCAAGACCTGAAATTGGAAATAGAGTCAATGAAGAAAACCCAAACTGAGGGAATTCTGGAAATGGAAAAATTTAGGAATCCAAACAGGAACTACAGAGGCAAGCTTCATCAACAGAATACAAGATATAGAAGAGAAAATCTCAGGCATTGAAGATACAATAGAAGAAATGGATACATCAGTCAAAGAAACTGTTAAATATAAAAAAAACCTCCTGATACAAAACATCCAGGAAATCTGGGACACCATGAAAAGACCACACTTAAAAATAATAGGTATAGAGGAAGGAGAAGAATTCCAGCTCAAAGGCCCAGAAAATATTTTCAACAAAATCAAAGAAGAAAATTTTCCTAACCTAAAGAAGGACATACTTATAAAGGTACATAGAGCTTACAGAACACCAAATAGATTGGACCAGAAAACAAAGTCCCCTCCACACATAATAATAAAAACTGAACATATAGAACAAAGAAAGAATGTTAAAAGCTGCAAGGGAAAAAGACCAAGTAACATATAAAGGCAGGCCTATTATAATTACACCTAATCTCTCAATGGAGACTCTAAAAGCCAGAAAGTAACAGAGAAATGTACTGCAGACTGTAAGAGACCACAGATACCTGTCAGACTACTACATCCAGCAAGACTTTTAATCACCATAGATGGAGATATTTCATGATAAAGCCAAATTTTATCAATATCTATCTATAAATCTAGCACCTACAGAAGGTGCTAGAAGGAAACTCCAGAGTAAGGAGGTTAACTACACCCATGAAAACACAGGGAATAAGTAATCTCACACCAGAAAAATTAAAAGAAGGGAAACACACACACACAAACACACACACACACACACAGCATCACCACCACTACCACGAACAACCACAAAATAACAGGAATCAAAAACCATTGGTCATTGATATCTCTCAACATCTATGGTCTCAATTCCCCAATAAAAAGACATAGACTAACAGAATCTATGTGAAAACAGGATCCATCCTTTTGCTGTATTCTATAAACATACTTCAACATCAAGGATAGATATCACCTCAGGGTAAAGGGTTGGGAAAACATATTCTAAGCAAATGGACCTAAAAGGCAAACTGGTGTAGCCATTTTAATATCTCACAAAATAGACTTCAAACCAAAACTAATCAAAAGAGACAGGGTAGGACACTACATACTCGTCAAAGGAAAAATCTACCAAGATGACATTTCAATTTTTAACATCTTTGTCCCAAGCACAAGGGCACTAAAAGAAACACTACTACAGCTTAAATCACATATTGATTCTCACACAGTGACAGTGGGAGACTTCAACATCCCACCCTCACCAACAGACAGATCATCTAGACAAAAACTAAACAGAGAAATACTGGAGCTAACAGACGTTATAACCCAAATAGACATAACAGATATTTACAGAACATTTCACCCCAAAACGAAGAATATACCTTCTTCTCGGCACCTCACGGAACTTTCTTCAAGACTGACCACATACTTGATCACCAAGCAAGTCTCAATAGATACAAGAAAATTGAAATAACTCCCTTCATCCTATCAGACCACCACAAATTAAAGCTGAGTATCAACAACAGACATAGAAAGCCTATGAACTCATGGAAACTGAACAACTATCTACTGAACGAAAAATGGGTCAAAACAGAAATAAAGAAATTAAAGATTTTCTATAATTCAATGAAAAGGAATACACAGCATTTCCAAAGTTATGGGCTGCAATGAAAACTAGTGCTAAGAGGCTGAAAGGGCCAAGCAGATGCCACAACAGACTGCTCAGTGTGCTCTCAGAGATCAGGCCTCAATTTCAGTTTCCTGAGACTTAAGCAAGCAGTTTCTGGGAGGGCTATGACATAGTCCTTGCAGTAGCTCCCTTTCTGTACGTACTCTGACTGCTCAAGGTTCAGCCAGTTGTTTACTGTCTGGGACCCCTCACCAACTTAGAGCTACATGCATGGGTCAATGTGAATGTGTGAGGCCAGCCAGTCTCCACAGCAGCTCAAGGACAGAGCCTGGACCACTGAGTCAGCCCTCACAGTCAGTACGTGTGAGGTCAGCCAGCCTCCATGGCAGCTCAAGGACAAAGCCTGGGACTTGTCCAGGCCTGCCCAAAAGTGATAGCTGTAACCCCCAACCAGTAAATTCAAAGAATACACACCCTCACCCAATCATATGATGCAAAGGCTTGTATCACTCTTCTTGTGGTTTTTCCCTTTAAAAAGCTAGCCTTACAAAGAAAGACTAACTCCTCCCTGCCTCTTGCTGCGACAAGAGCTGGTGGACGAGTTCCCTGCCTTGGCTTGTACTACGCGTCTACAATAAACCTTGCTTTTGCATTCTAGACTCCTTAAGTCTCTGGTGGTCTCTTTGAGGGTCTTAACCTGGGCACAAGGCAAGTTCATAGCACTAAGTGCTTACATTAAAAAAATGGAGAGATCTCATACTAGCAACTTAACAGTACACTTTAAAGCTCTAGAACAAAAAGTAATCACACTTGTGATTGTTTGAAAGAAAATGGCCCCCAAAAGGAGTGGCACTATTAAGAAGTGTGGCTTTGTTGGAGTAGGTGTGGTGTGGTCTTGTTGGAGGAAGTGTGTCACTGTGAGGCAGACTGAACCTCCGAAACTGTAAGAGAGCCACCCCAATTAAATATTTTCCTTACAAGAGTTGCCGTGGTCATGGTGTCTCTTCACAGCAATAGAAACCCTAACTAAGACAAAGGGGATACAAATTGGAAAGGAAGAAGTCAAAGTGTTTTTATTCATAGACGATATAATAGTATACATAAGTGGCCCTAAAAATTTTACCAGGAAAAACCAATATTGTGGCTCCTCAGAAAATTGGGAATCGATCTACCCAAGACCCAGCTATACCACTCTTGGGCATATACACAAAAGATCCATCCTATCACAAGGAAACTTGCTCACCTATGTTCATAGTGGCTTTATTCATAATAGCCAGAAACTGGAAACAACCTAGATGTCCCTCAATTGAGAAATGGATAAAGAAAATGTGGTACATTTACAAAATGGAGTAATACTCAGCTGCTTAAAAAAATGGCATCGTGAAATCTGTAGGCAAATGGAACTAGAAAAAAATCATCCTCAGTGAGGAAACCCAGACCTGGAAAGATAAATATTGTATATATTCACTTATAAGTGTTAATTAGAAATTAAGTAAATGATAACCAAGCTACACTCTGTAGACCTAGAGAGGTTAGGTGTAGAGGAAGGGTCTAGAGTAGACACATGGATGTCCTGGGAGGGGGAAATAGAATAGGTTTACGGTTCAATTGGGGTTGGGTGGGGAAAGGAACAGGAGTATCAGATTGGGAGGGGAAAGGGAGACAGGGTTGAAAGAGAATGTGTGGAGAGACAGCTGGATTTTAGGGGCATTTGAGCGATAATATGGAAACCTAGTGCAGTGGAAACTTCCTAAACTATATGAAAGCAATCCTAATGAGGTTTTCTGATAATGGGTGTCTTAGGGTTTCTATTGCTGTGAAGAGACACCATGACCATGGTAACTCTTATAAAAGAAAACATTTAATTGGGGTGGTGTGCTTACAGTTCAGAAGTTTACTCCATTATCTATCATCATGGTGCTAGCAAGGCAGCATGCAGGCAGATATGGTGCCGGAGCTGAGAATCCTTACATCCTGATCCAAAGGCAACAGGAATAAACTGTCTCACCGGGCATGGCTCAAGCATATATGAGACCTCTAAGCCTGCCTCCACAGTGACACACTCCTTCTAACAAGGCCATACCTACTCCAACAAGGCCACATTTTGAATTGTGCCACTCCCTTTGGGGCTCATTTTCTTTCAAACCACCACAAAAGGGGATAGGGAGTCTCAATTTGCCATCTCTTGTCACCAAACCAGGCTTCTAATAGAGGGACTGGCTGCACTCAATTGGGTTGTTGGCCAAGGGGAGGGAGTCCCATGGAAAACTCCAAATAGCTCAGGCTGTTGCTAAGATAATGGGTTTGTAAGACAAGAGAAACGTGAAGACCAAGCCAACCACAAAATATTTGACCACAATCTCTCCCATTTGCCAGATATGCTAAGACAATGGTGGCACAGACTTGTGAGATAAGTCAATCAATGTGTGATTTGACTTAAGGCCTACTCCACAAGATGGAACCCAACCCAACACCACTTGGATAATCAAGAACCAGAGACTAGATAGCCTAGAGTCCTAGGGTAAAATCAAACACTACTCATCTAAAAAAAAGTATCAATAAAATGACTCCTAATGATATTCTATTATACTCATAGATCAGTACCTTATTCAGTCATCACCAGAGAAGCTTCCTCTGGTAGCAAGTGGGAACAAATGCAGAGACCTGCAACCAGACTTTTAGTGGAGAGAGAGCTCTTGGATCACACAGCTCTAAATGGAATGTCTCCATCATATCCCTCCTCTCAGCACTTAGGGAACGCCATGAAAGAGGAGGGGGGAAGACTATAAAAGACAGAGGGGATGGAGGACACCAAGAGAACAAAGCCCTCTGCATCAACTATGCAATTCTCATAAGAACTCACAGAGACTGGAGTAGCAAGCACAAGGCCTACAAGGGTCCACATCAGCTTCTCTGAGTGTATATTATAGCTTTCAGCTTAGTATTTTTACAGGATTCCTGAGTGTTTGAATGAGTGGATCCCTACTTTTTGTGCCTGCTCCAGGGACTTTTTTCCTTCTATTGGGTTGCCTTGTCCAGATTTGATGCAATGATTTTTGTTTTATCTTATTTTATTTTATTTTGTCATGTTGAAGAAAAGCAGTGCTATAATAATGTTTATCCATTGAGGAAAAATGAAAATGATCCATTAAACATATTATATATAAAAGTCAACTGTGACAGGGCAAAATATCTCAACGTGATAGTAGCATGATTATATATTTTTTTAATTTTGATACAGGATCTCAGTGTATAGCTCTGCTGGCATGGAACTTGCTATATAAACCAGGCTGGCCGCAAACTCACAGATATCCACCCACCTCTGCCTCTTGAGTGCTGGGTCTAAAGACATGTGCCACCACACCCAGCTATTAACACCTCAATGTGAAAGGAATAACTTTTAAAAGTTAATGTGAGATGAGGTGCTCACAAGACCTCAAGCCTACACTAAGAGCTACAGGTAACTAATGAATGCAGAAGAACCCACCAAATGATTACCAAATGATCCACCCTGAAAACATACACACAAGTAACATTATATGTATTTATGCATTTGGGGATACATGTATGTATGGATACACACATATGTGACAATAAAGAAAAATAGGTCATGAATTTGAAAGAGAACAAGGGATAGGGTTCATAGTAGGGTTTAAGAGAGGAAAGGGAAGGAGTAAATTATGCAAATATATTACAATCTCAAAAAAATACAAAACTTTATTTTAAGTGTGTTTGTTGAAGGCACATGGACTTTTCTGGGAAGAAAGGGGACTAGTAAG
Organism: Neotoma lepida; assembly: GCA_001675575.1. Classification (NCBI taxonomy): domain Eukaryota; kingdom Metazoa; phylum Chordata; class Mammalia; order Rodentia; family Cricetidae; genus Neotoma; species Neotoma lepida. The sequence continues at coordinate 85,174 of LZPO01097116.1, forward strand.
ATGTGGTTATGGGGACAAGGGAGGAGAATATAAGAGGGGTGACAGCAAAAACAATGTATGAAATGCTATAATGCAACCCATAATGAAATGCACCCATTAATGTGCATGCTAATTTAAAAAGCTACTCATGGATAAAGAAATTAATGTAGATGACTGCTTTTATAATTTCTCAGTAAACAAGGCCTTATAAAACAAGAATAAAGTAGCAAACAGAAGGGGAAATATTGATCTATTTACACCAAAATTAAGTGCTTTAGCTTATCAAGAGATGTAGGTATCCAATAGACTAAGACTGGTCATAAAGGTTAGAATGTGTTGTAATACTTATAGACCAGTAGTTAACTCATGTCCAAAGTATGTAGGAAACACATAAAAATCAATAGAAAAAAGAAAGGCAACCTGATTTTTTTAAAAAAAGCAATTCATTTAAACACTCAAAAGAGGAAACACCTGAAAATAATCACAAAAGATGCACAAATTGAATAGTAATTATGAAAATGTGAATTAAAGGTATAAGAAACCGTTACATACCCATTTGACAGGTAAAAAATGTTAAAGTCAGGAGCTGTTGTGGCTAAGAAAGTAGATAGGCAAATCCTTGCTTCCAAAAGCAACTGGAAAGTGGAAACCATGACAAAACAACCCATTTCAGCAGTCTAGAAATTAACAAAATGCATACAACGTTTTGAAGCACATTTATGAGAGAAAAAACTGTTTGCATTTGATTAAGACATTCAGCAGGAACAGCATTCTGTTTTAGGCATGTGTCTGTCTCTATTGGTGTGGGAATTGCATTACATTGTGCTTTGGAAGCTTCTCTGCCAAGGAGAAGGGCAGGACCATCCTTTCTTTTTATAAAGGAGCAATCACTTTGCATAACTGTCAAGGAAGCTGACTTGTGAGAAGCTGGCCCACTAAGGAAAGACCAACAACTTGTCTTTACTGGCTTAAATTTGTGGTTATTGCTGTGGCTGTGACAAATGTATTTCTTACTGAGACTGCTCATATATCAGTGGAGAATTCGTGAGGTCTGTAGCTAGTGACCCATTATTGACTCACTCAGAGGTGGTGGAGATATATGCAAAAGGGTCTGGCAGAAAGGAAAACCAGAGGCACATCTTGAGAGCAGTCAAAACCGTGAAGCAAGATATTTCAGAACCTCTGACCAGAAAGACAGAGACAAAGAAAGAGACAGAGAGACACGAAGAGAAAGACACAGAGACACAGAAAGAAAAACAATGAGAGAGAGGGAACAAGGAGAGAGAGAGGGAGAGAGAGAAAGAGAGAGAGAGAGAAAGAAGAAGAAGAAAAAAGAAGAAGAAGAAGGAGGAGGAAGAGGAGGAGGAGGAGGAGGAGGAGCAGCAGCAGCAGCAGCAGCAAGAGCAGCAGCCAGGCTTAAAAATTAAGACACAGATATTGAAAAACAACTAAGCAGAGACAGTAGCAGTATATTAGATATCAGATATTTTCACAGTTCAGGATCAATAGATTTAACAGATTAAGCTCAAGCAAAATTATTAAATAAATAAATAAATAAATAGATAGATAGATAGATAAATAAATAAATAAGACAACCACAGCATTTGGGAGAAAACTCTAATGCAAAGAAGCCACAAAATTGGTTTAAAATGTCGTTTTCAAGAAAAAATCATAAAACATATAAATAAACAGAAAAGCATAATTCATACATAGGAAAATATACATATATGGAAACTACCTGAGTGTACCCAACAGTTGGATTAGTAGATAAAAAATTCAAAGCATCTATTAAAAAATATGTGCAAAAACATAAAGGAGACCATGTTGAAAAAATTAAATTCAAGTAAGAGAAGAATTAATCAACCATAGTCTCCATAAGAGCAAGGGAATTATTTCTTAAAACCACTTTAAAAAACATTGTTATGTGTATGTGTGGATGTCTTGGGGTTTCAATTTTTTTTAAAACATCATGACAAAAGTAATATTTGGGGGAAAAGGGATTATTTGGCTTATATGTCCCAATGTAAGGGACATAATGAAGGGAAATCAGGAGAGGAACTCAAGGAAGGACCCTGGATGCAGGAACTGAAGCAGGGACCATGGAGGAACAATGTTTTTTTACTTGCTTTCCATGGCTTGCTCAGCTTGCTTTCTTACACAACTCAAAACCACCAGTCCAGGAGTGCCTCTACCAACAGTGGGCTGAGCCATCCCATATCAATCATTGATCAAGACAGTTCCCCATAGCCTTTCCTACAGGCTAATCTATGGCATTTGAAGGCATTTGCCCAACTGAGGTTCCTTCTCCCCAGATGACCCTAGCTTGACCTGACCAGCATAATAGATATGTGCTCATGAGTGCAGCTTCCTGCAGAGGTTCAAGGGATTAGATTCCCTGGATCTGGAATTGCATACTTGTGAACTGCCCATGTGGGCACTTGGAACCAAAGTTAGACCCCCTGTTTTTAATTACTAAGCCCTTAGCTGAGGAGTTATGATGACAACTTTATGACTTCTGGGGTAGGAGACTGGTTTTCTTTAAATGTGTGGATGCTGGTAGATCTATCATGCCCTAGTGTCTAGTTACATACTCCTCAGCAGCACAAACTGGACTTTACATGAAGGTGGGAGGAAGTAGGGAGTATGTAGTAAATCTGGGAAAAACTAGAAGGAGTAGTGGTGAATATGATCAAAATACAGTATATGCATATATGGCAATCTCAAAGAATTAATAAAAATATTACATTAAAGGGGTTCTATGGGAACACCTAAATAACCCAGGCTGTTGCCAAGACTATAGATTTCTCTCTACAAACTGAAGGCAGGGCCCCATTGCTGAAGATAATACCTATACAACTCATTGAACATGATGAAACTGAGTTGGTGCTTATATAGAGCCTTTATTCCTATGTTCTAGCTTCTTTCTTATAGGAAATGACTCTGTACTCTACCAAAGAAGAAATGTAAATACCAAGCCATATTCAAACCCTTTGATGTACAATGGTGTACTACCTGAAAGATATGCTACTGCAATGGTGGCACAATGCTTCTGAGATTAACTAGCCAATATCTTATTTGATTTAAGGCCCTCTCCATGAGATGGAATTCTCACCTGACACTGCTTGGGTGACCAAGAACCTGAAACTAGATAACTTAGGGACCTAAGGTAAAATCAAACACTACTATTCTAAAAATGTAGCAACAAAATAAATCCTAAAGACATCCTGCTATACTCATGGGTCAGTGTCTTGCTCAGCCATCACCAGAGAAGCTTCCTCCTGCAGCAGATGAGAACAAATAAGAGAAACACAGCAAGACGTTATGCAGAGAGTGAAAGACCTTGGAACACTCAGCTCTAAGTGGGATGTCCCCATCAAATCCCCTCCTCAGAGCTCAGGGAACCATTCAGAAGAAGGGAAAGAGTCAGAGAAGATAGAGGACACCAAAAACCAAGGCCCTATAAATCAACAAGATTGATGCACATATGAACTTGCAGAGACTGAGACAACATGCACAGGGCCTGCACAGGTCTGCACCAGATGGGATCCTATTGCTGAAAGGAGAGGTGGACACCTGGCTCCATCCCTAACCCAGAAGCAATCTCCAATTGATAACCACTTGCAAGTGAAAATTTAGTTTTCTCCAAGGGGGTCTCACTGGGGGAAACAAACTACTCTTAAAGGCAGGCTACATACCCAGCAGTAGATGGCCAACAGAAAATGAACTCAATGGAATCTTTGAAAGTTCTTTGTCTCATAATGTAGTGCTATAGCTTTCCACTTTTAATTTTTATCTGATTATTTTTAATTTTTTTACTTCTATTTTTTCTTTTATCTTTTTACCCTATAGGTCCTTTGTGTTTGTGTGGGATTCCTGAATGTGTGTATGAATGGGTTTATGTTTCTTGTGCCTATTCCAGGGCTCTTTTCCTTCTGTTTGTTTGTTTTTTCCTATTCAGATGTGTTAGTTTTTGTTTTGTCTTATTATATTATATTTTATTATTATCCTTTGGAAGCCTGTTTTCTAATGAGAGACAGAAAGGGGGTAGATATGGATGGGAGGGGAGGTGGGGAGGAACTGGGAGGAGTAGAGGGAGGGAAACCATAATCAGGATATATTATGTGATTTTAAAAATTCATTTTCAATAAGAAGAAAGAAATAAAATTTTAAAAAAGAAAATGATTAAACCTATGAATTATGGGCATGGAAAAACTCTGGGTCAAAAGCATGGATAATATTTTCAATAAAATTATAGAAGAACATTTCCCAAATCTGTAGAAAGAGATGCCCATCCAAACACAAGAGGCCTATAGAACACCAAATAGGCAGGATCAGAATTTTTATAAAATTTATTAGCATATAAAGCAAACTAACAAGTAAAAAAAATCAAATGGTATTTATGAAGTTGAAGTGTATAATTAAAATTTTGCTGTATACACTCAAGACAAAATGCCGAATGGCAGAAGCAATCATCTGTGTTCTTAAAGACAGATCATTTCAACAGAAATTATCCAACATAAATAGCATAGGAGGAACGCAAACAACCTAAGGGAGTGTGGTGGTTTGAGTGTTGTGTTCCCCACAAGTCTTGAGTGTTTGAATATTTGCTTCCCAGCTCGTGGAACTGTTTGGGGAAGCTTAGGGAGTGTGGTTTTATTGAAGGAAATATGTCACTGGCAGGTGGGCTTTGAAGTTTTAAAAGCCACACAACATTCCTAGTTCACTCTCGGCTTCTTGCTTGTTGTTTAAGGTGTGAGCTCTCAGCTTCCTGCTTTAGCCATCATGCCTACCTGGGGCCACACTTCCCCATAGTGATGATGATGGACTCATCTCTCTGGAACTTTAGCGCCACTAACCCTTCATTCTATAAATTGCCTTGGTCATGACTTTTTATCCTAGCAGTAGAAACAAGAAAAGCAAGAGAGTGTTAGAGACCACTGGTACAATGTTAAGCCTATAAGAAAAACCATTCAGTGAGAATGAGTGGTGGGAGAAAAGAAAAGTAGAATGAAAAAGGGTAAAATTATTTGAGAACATATGACCAAAAATCTCCCAGCATTGATGAAGTATGTTAACATACTATTATGAGAATCTCGAACAATCTAAGATAAATACAGAATGCCACACTTAGAGTCATAGTCAAACTGCTTAAAGTCAAAATGTGTGAAGACATATCAGAGAAGGCACATTATATTTTTCAGAGCATTAACACAATTATGAGTTTTAGTATCAGATACAATAGAGGTCAGGATCAAGAAGAATTATGCATATGTTCAAAATGTTGACTAAAAATTGTTTAATGAAAAGTTTATTTTTCATAGAATAACCATTTGAAAATGAAAATAAATACATTTCCAGATAAACAAAGACTATGATCATTTTGTAGCACATCTGACTTAGAAAGCATCCTTAAGGATTTAAGGAAACCCTTCATGTTGGAAGGAAGTGACAACAGGTGGCAATTAGAGTTCATAGGGAGACATAAAGTGTGCCACAAATGGTTAATATGTAGGGTAATCACATTTTCATCTCTTTTTTAAAGAGAAAAAATTGTATAAAGCAGCAGTTATGATGTTGTATTGCTGGCATTAAAATATAAAGATGTAATATGCATGCCATTAAAATAATAGCACAAAAGAGGGGAGGCATAATGGAGCTTTATAGGAGCAAAAAGCCCTGTAATTACCCAGAATTAAGTTCATATGAGTTTGAAGCAGATTGTAATTTTATGATTCATATTGTAATCTCTAGGGCAACCACTAACAAAACAATGAAAAGTATAATAATAACCACCAATGTGATATACTAAAACTATTTATCACCAAAGATGGTAGGCAATGAGGAAAAACAAAAGCTGTAGTTATGTAAAAGAAATGATAATCCCAAATGATTAAGCTATAACAAGAATTAAATTAATCATGTATTGTATAAATAGCCAATCAAAAGACAGATTGTCAGAGTTGTTTAAAAGTAAAAGGACCAACTAAGTGTTGCTTTCAAAAGACAGACTTTAGATTCAAAGACAGATAGGTTGAAAGCAAAAGACTGTAAAACTTAGACCATGCAAAAAGTAATTAAAAGACTAAGTGGAGTGCCAATATTAATATCAGACAAAACAGAGTTTGAGATGAATAGTATTTTTTAAAAATAGACATTTCATAAGGATAAGAATCAATACACAAGGAATATATAACATTTACACATACAGACACAAACAGACAGACAGACATACACCCCTAAAATGAGCTATTCAGAGGAAATAAACAATTCATTGTAGTTGGCGAGCTCAATACCCACAGTAACAGTATAGACAAGCAGAAAATTGTTGATACAGAAGATTTGAATAATACTATCCACCAACTTAATCTAACTGGTATATAATACAACCTCCAACAATTGCAATATTATTTTCAGGAGCACATGGAACATTATCCAACATAGAACAGATGTTAGTTCAAAAAACAAGTCTCAGCACATTGGAATGCAGTAAAATCATACAAAGTATGTTCTCTGATTATAGCATAACTAAAAACAAAAAATCAATAGTTAAAACTTGGAAACTGCAAGTGTTTGGAAGTTTAAAACACTGTCAAACTCTCCATGAGCAAGAGGAGAATTCTCAATGGAAATTGGAAAATATTTTGAATTGAAAAGAAAGCAAAGCTTCTGGAATGCAGCTCAAGCACTGCATTTTAGGAAAACTGAGTTTGAGGCAAGACTGGTCCAGGATAACAGAGGTAGCTCCAGGATAACTAGGGCTCCACAGAAACTCTGTCTTGAAAAACAAACAAAAGTTTCTAAATGTGAATAAAAGAGTCAAAGTAATCTAAATTCCTACCATAAGAATCTAGAAAAAGAAGCAAATGACATTCAAGACAAGTGGAAGGAACTAATGATCGGAGTGGAAATCAGTGAAATATCAAACAGAAAAATAACAGAGAAATATTAATAAAACTAAAATTTGATCTTCTGGGAGTCTAAAAAATTAACCAGTTTTAAAAATATGTCCCGTGAGCCCCAGTAGCCAGCCAGCAGGTAAGAGTCCTGCAGGCAGGATGCTACACCACTGTCACTGCCACTCATTGGATCCTGTAACCTACGAGACCCACTTGGCCACCCAAACTCACCAAACCCATCACCCTCCCCCTGGATAACCATCCCCCACAAAATCAGAAGCCCCTAGAGGCACAATCACTACCTGCACCAATTGGAAGAAGAGCAGCCTCTCCCCCATGAACAGCCTCTCCAGCAACATCAGCAGACCCTATAGGCACAACCCACACCAATTGGAAGAACAGGAACAGGCAAAACCTACACCAGTTGGAAGAACAGACTTCATAGGCAGAGGCACAACCCATACCAGTTAAAAGAACAGACACCATAAGCACAAATAAAGCCCACACTAGCCAGAAGAACTAGATGGTATGCTGGACTAGGGATCCAAACCCCCACAAACCTCAGCTGAGACAACCCTACTTGACCTGACAATCAGCCAATCACCAGAACCCTTGGTCATTCAGGCCCAAAGACAATAAAGGAAACAGACAATAAAGGAACAAAAGACCCATCCACCAAGAATCAACACCTGTTCCCATATTTATCCCAAACCCAGATGGGTAAATGGCAGTGTAAAAATACATCCAACATCATGAAGAACAATATGGCACCACCAGAAACCAATGATTCTACAACAACAAGACCTGAACATCCCAACACAGATGAAACAGAAGAAAATGACCTTAAAAATAAATTTAAGAAGATGATAGAGGCCCTTAAAGAGGAAATAAAAAATTCCCTTAAAGAAATAGAGGAAAGACAAACAAAAATTGGAAGAAATCAATAAATCTCTTAAAGAAAGCCAAGAAAGTCAAGGAAAAAAAAAAACAACCAAACAGGTGAAGGAAACAGTTTAAAACTTGAAACCTGAAATAGAGACAATAAAGAAAACACAAAATAAGAGAATTCTGGAAATGGAAAATCTGGGTAAATGAACAGGAACTACAGAGAAAAGCATAACCAACAGAATACAAGAGATGGAAGAGATAATCTCAGGCATTGAAGACATGATAGAGGAAATAGATTCATCAGTCAAAGAAAATGTTAAATCCAACAAATTCTTAACACTAAACATCCAGGAAATCAGGGACACCATGAAAAGACCAAACCTAAGAATAATAGGGATAGAAGAAGGAGAAGAATACCAACTCAAAGGCACAGAAAATATATTCAACAAAATCATAGAAGAAAACTTTCCCAACCTAAAGAAGGAAATACCTATGAAGATACAAGAAGCTTACAGAACACCAAATAGACTGGATCCAAAAAAGTCCCCTTGCCACATAATAATCAAGACACTAAACATACAAAATAAAGAAAGAATATTAAGAGCTGCAGAGGAAAAGATCCAAGTAACATATAAAGGCAGACCTGTAAGAATTACACCCAGCTTCTCAATGGAGATGCTGAAAGCCAGAAGGTCCTGGACAGACATTTTGCAGAGACTAAGAGAATGCAGATGCCAGCCCAGACTACTATACCCAGCAAAACTTTCAATCACCATAGACAGAGAAAACAAGATATTCCATGACAAAACCAGATTTAAACAATACCTATCCACAAATCCAGCCCTACAGAAAGCACAAGAAGGAAAACTCAAACTCAAGGAAGTTAGCTGCATGCATGAAAACACAGGCGATAGATAACTCCACAGCAGCAAATCCCAAAGAAGGGAAATGCACACATACTACCACAAAAACAACAACAAACAACAACAACAAAACCAAAAAGTAACAGGAATTAACAATCACTGATCTTAATACCAATGGACTCAATTTGCCTATAAAAAGACACAGGCTAACAGAATGGATATAAAAACAGGATCCATCCTTCTGCCACCTACAAGAAACACACCTCAATTTCAAAGACAGACATTACCCCAGAGTAAAGGATTGGGAAAAGACTTTCCAATCAAATGGACCTAAGAAACAAGCTGGTGTAGCGATCCTACTAAAACAAAATAGACTTCAAACTAAAATTAATCAAAAGAGATGGAGAAGGACATTTCATATCATCAGGAAAAATCCATCAAGATGAAGACTCAATTCTGAACATTTATGCCTCAAATACAAGGGCACATACATTTGTAAAAGAAACATTACTGAATCTTAAATCACATATCAAACCCCACACACTAATAGTGGGAGTCTTCAACACCCCACTCTCACCAGTGGACAGATCTGCCAGACAGAAACTTAACAGAGAAATAAGGGATCTAATAGATGTTATTACTCAAATGGACCTAACAGACATTTATAAAACATTTCACCCAAATATAAAAGAATATAGCTTCTTAGCACCTCATGGAACGTTCTCTAAAATTGACCACATACTCAGTCACAAACTAAACCTCAAGAGATACAAAAAATTTGGAATAACCCCCTGTATCTTATCGGATCATCATAGCTTAAAGTTAGAAATTAAACAACAACACAAATGGCAGAAAGCCTACAAACTCATGGAAATGGAAAAACGCTGAATTGAATCATCACTGAGTCAAGGAAGAAATAAAGAAATTAAAGACTTCCTAGAAGTCAGTGAAAATGAATGCGCAACATACCCAAACTTATGGGACACCATGAAAACAGTGCTTAGAAGAAAGTTCATAGCACTAAATGCCTACATAAAGAAAGTAGAGAAATCTCACACTAGCAACTTAATAGCACACCTGAAAGCTCTAGAACAAAAAGAAGCAAGCTCACCCAGGAGGAGTAGAGGACAGGAAATAATCAAATTGAGGGCTAAAATTGTTGGGCCAGGCAGTCCTCCCTCCAGGATGAGAAGTATTTTACCACTAAAGCAGATGTGTTTAAAAGGAGGCTAGAGAGATACATTGTATTTTATCACTGCCCTTGGGTGCTTTCTGGTGCCTGCTGTGGTGGTGGGGGGGCTCGGTTGTGAGGGATATATAAGGTTCCCCTGAGCTTCAATAAACGGCATTCTTCTTTCAAGAGTGACCCACGTCTCCTGTGCTTTATTTCAGTCTCCAGACCCTTGCCTGCCTTGTGGTCCATAGTGGTGCAGGC